>SZWC01002065.1:51485-89008 GCA_023375785.1 Penium margaritaceum | reverse complement strand
CACGCATGCACGCACGCACGCACGCACGCACGCATGCACGCACGCACGCACGCACGCACGCACGCCACCGGTGGTGACGTGTTTCGGAAACCCATCGACTTTGCTGAACAATACTTCCCACGTGATTTTGACAGCCATCCACATGTCCGTTCCGGCCCTCACATGGACATCCGATAAAAATGCGCTCCCAGAACAAGTCTCTCCGAACAATGAGGAAGCGCTATAGCATCTTATAGCTACGACTTCCAACAGGAGGCAGTCCGCGTCAAGAGGGGGGTCGAACAAGAAACCTCTCACAAATTTATCCTTGAAAATTTTGGGCCGAAAGATGTCAAATCTCCCTCAAAACCAAAAACATCCCTACGCAACCCTACCACTCTTTTGGCCGGTTCGATCATAGAACTTTTTTAAGAGCAAATAAACCTTCACATCCTCAGAATACACAAAAAGCAGGACAATAAAACCACAAACATCATGAAACACCAACTCACCAATCTATCCAAGACATGTAAAATTGAAAAAACATAAAACCACCTCACCTTTCCATTCACCCCTTGCTGGAAAAAAATCTGGTTAAGCAGGCCTATAACTTTGGGCAACGGGTACTTCAAAGCTTGGGGTAAAACCCGACTTTGAGCCCCCATACCACAAGGTTACGACCTGTGGTGAAGGTAGGGGTGAGGGTTGGTGGGTGAGATTCCACATAACCCACGTAGGACCTCTCTCCTACATGGGTATCTAAACTGGTGTGACCTGTCACATGAGACACAGTCCATTGGCTGAAAGCTTCCTCCAATGAAGTTTGTTTGAACTGCAAGGGTGAATCATAGGTTCCCTTACCTCTAAAGCTATCTAAGCCACACACACAAAACAGGATCCTCGTTTCTGATTACTCGAACCTCCATTTCTGGTTTTCCGAGGCCAGACAGGAGATGTGTAGGCAAAAGGATTTGACCGATGGGCAAAAGTTTATTTTCCACCTTGTGTTCGACAAGGGGGTGGGAGACCATGTAGGAAATACCCTACCTCCAGGATAATTCGCATGGTCATCCTGGAAGGAGATTTTTTATAGCTATTTCAAACAACTGGGAACGAGTTTTTTAACAGTCTTGAAATATGGTCAATGTGTATGGTCTTGCTTTTTTTGAATTTCGCCTAGCGTGCTGCTCGACTCCTGTCCGTCATCTCGACTTTCACCCTTGCCGTCCAAACTCAAACACTAAAACTTGAGCGTCGAGTCTAGGCCGGGCCCCGATATCGCTGAACTTTCATTCATCTATTTTCCCGTATTTTAGCGGCTAGATGAACTTCAGTAGTCGATGTACCCGCTACGAGCGATGAATCGGCTGACGACCGGTTTTGGGCAAATCGATGTCCTTTCGCGCTGTTGACTGGTTTCGGACCGTTGATCTTCCACCCTTCATCGATTCCAACTCCGGAATCGCGAAACCAGCCACGCGTGACCTCCACGACATGGCGACAGAGTTGCCAATCGATACGAGGACCTGCTTTCGTCCAGTCATAACCCGTTTTGGACTATCGCTGAATTCATCTAGAGCGTACGAGTCGCACTCGCATTTCCGTGGATTCATTCATCGATTCTTGCAAAACTTCCACCTTATTGGCTGGCTCGAAAGTCTCAAATGAAGCATGAAGGATGATAAAGCGCGTATACATTCTTCAGCTATCCATCGCAGTCCGCGAGCGTCTCAAAATTTTCACGACGCCCGTCACAAGTACGGACTGCTCGCACAGCTCTCGCAATGCAGCCACGTCGGATATTCCCGCTCAGAACCGAGCGGGAACATGGATGAACAATGAAGTTCAGCGATTCTGGGGCGCGGCCCTAGAGTTACACATGTACCCACCCACCGACCGTTTCCTGTCCCCACGTCGATGTGGTTCGCGCTTCACGTCGGCGGTCAAGAGGGCATATGCGTGTTTGAGCACGCGACGAAACATTTTTTCCCACATATTTTCGGAAACACCTCACCGAGTTTCTGCACACATGCGAACAAGACACAGCCTAATTATGTACTAGGGTCGAACACCTAGGCAATTAATTAGTTTGCGTATAATTGTGGGAGTAGGGTATATATACATGACCAATTTTTGGTGAAATTTAGTATCATTTAATTAATTTCTGAAAATTCAGCAAACATTTATGCCATTACAGTAGTCTTCCCTTCATACACCTGTGCCTCGAGCTTCTTGAAACCCCTTGACTTCTCTGTGGGGTCTCATGAAGCGACAACATACGACTTAGCATCACACGCATTACTTGGCTTGAGCGCCAAAGACACAACATATGCCTCTTTTTCATTCTATTATACACCAGACGGACATGAATTTCTAATCTTTCTCAGTGGGCATTTCTGCTATTTCACAAACATCCCATCGTGTCCCGAGACCGCAATATTCACTCCGACGGTCAAGGGCAAACCAGCCAACTGCCCTCACCTCCAGTACATCTTCCCAAACGTTCTGACAACTTCGACACCTCTCACGAATCTACGAGAAAAGTATCATGACCTTTCGTTTGACTTCTCGATGCACCGAGACGACTCTGGATTTATAAAGATGCATCTCGCATCTTCACCGTCGATTCTCGAAGTCCCCCAATTTCTCGGCCAACCTTTGCAAATCCGACCACTCACGCATGACTCCGCACACGTCGCTGAACAATCGACCAAACGACCCCAAGTATGCCTCATTCGTAACTCGAAATCTACACATCTACATCTTCACCATCTATGCTTTGTTCGGGATAACACTTGGTATCAGAGCGCAGCGGTATTGGAGAGGTATCCAACTACTTCACCCATCTCGAGGACTACCTCGCACAAGCCGTCAGCACATCTCGCATGTCAAGACTTCAGAGACTTCGCGACTACGATGTAAGGAGAGCAAGTGCATCCGATGACCAGCAGCGGGTCTTCGACGGATTCTTTGAAGATGGAGGAGTGGAACGTGACTATGCACGCGACCCCCGAAGCGACAGCAAATGCTAGCATGTCAAGACATGCAGCAGCAGGATCAATCAATACGGCTTTGATGACCAATCCGGACGTGGACCCAACGGCAGGAACAAGTCGCCCCTACCGATAGCCTCAAAAACAACGACAGGATCGACAGGTAGCACGAGATGAAAAGCGCGGATCAAATCTCCGCAGTCGAGGGGATCAATAGCCATCTGCTCCAACAGCTCAATGTTGTCATAGAGGCTCTTTGCAATGCAAGCGCACGAGAGGTGGTACTCATGAAGAGAGATTCCCACCTCTCAAGCGAACCCAAAATTCGTCCGGCTCCACCAGAACCTTTCGATCCTGCAAATTCAAAAGGACGGACAATTCGGATGAGGCTGAGGAGTTTGGAGGTGTACTTTACCCGACGGACGCACTCAGCCGCCGACCAGATTTAATGGCTGAGGTGTCAGGTCTCGCTACAGCTGCAGCGAGACCTATATCTCGAGTGACTGTTCACACGAGGCTATGACCAGCACGACAGATACGACAAAGCGAAATTCTGGTAAGACGCAACCTATTCACGATGGCGATTCACTCACCAGGTGGTCGTTCCCCCGAACGACGAACTTTGCCGCATGCTACTCCAAGAGTGCCACGATACAGGACCAGGTGGATGCTTTGGAGAGGAAAAGACGCTCAAGATGCATGCAAAAAACTACCGGTGGGACATGATGCAATCCGACGTGGCCACCTTCTGCAAATCCTGCGACACATGTCAACGACAAAAATCCCGCCCCGCACGGCCACCTGGACTCCTACAACCGCTCCCTATTCCAAAGGAACCGGGGGCGGATATCTCCATGGACTTCGGCACGAGATTACTAGTCACACCCAAGGGATATGACGCAATCCATGTGGTCGTCGACGGATTTTCCAAGATATCCCACTTCATCCCAACGACAACCACCGTCACCGCCGAGGGAACAGCACATCTGATTCTAAACAACATAATGAAGCTCCACGGCGTACCGTGAACCATCACAAGCGACAGCGAAGGTCGGTTCACCAGCTGTTTTTGGCGCGAACTGATGACTCGCTATGGCAGCAAAATTTAACTTTCGACGGTGTCTCATCCTTCAACGGACGATCAAACCAAGCGAACCAATCAGACGCTCGAACAGTTCCTCCAAACAGTATGCCATCCTCACGAGACAGATTGGGCACAAAAACTCCTGACCACCGAAATTGCATATATCGTAGTGATCCTTGTGTTCGTTCATTTTTTATAAATGAATTATGTGATACTTCAATTTACCCAATGTTGAGCTTCACATAATTTAGGTGTTGATTCTCCCATGACATCCCCATTCCCCCCCTCCCGCTTTCTTAATTCGCCCATGGTCCTGTTCACCCCCCTCAACGCTCAAGGCTCACCTTGAAAACTGCTGCGAGAGAACTCGACGATTCGAGTGCGCACAATGGAGTTGCATCCGATCGACGCAATTCCATTATCGGCGAACTCTGACGTGCCAGCAAAGCTGTTGTAGGCACGTCTGAGAGCGCCAGATTGCGCAGGAGTATGTTGTCGACAGCCGAACGTGAACTCCCCATGGAATTTCATTAAGCCAGTACACATTTTGGGATCTAGTGTGTATAAAAGTGAAAACTTCATAATCAGGAGGATAATTCGCCCAAACAACCCATAATTATGCTAGTGAACGCGGGCGAATAAAAACTAATTATTTTGAACGAATATAAGGATCAGTATGGTCATTCGGAAATTTCCAACACAACGCATAAAACCCCGCTTCAAGTGGTTTATGGCAAACTACCCACCACATTTGCCAGACTACAAAGTCGCAGCAATATTTCTGCGTTCGACGTTCAACGCTAAGACTTCTCCACCATTTGGGAGGAAACACGGATAATCCTCACGAAGACACAAGTAGCGATGAAACGAGCAGCCGACCGACATTGTAGCGACGATGTTTTTGCCGCTGGCGACCGAGTCCTGAGCTCAGCCAACATCAAACTTCGTGGAGCCGACTGTTTGACGTTCAAACCCCGATGGTTGGGACCGTTTCAAATCAAGCGCATGCAGCCCCCATGGTTGTGCGACTCAAACTCCTTGATACAATGAAAATTCTTCCGGTGTTCCATGTCAGCAGACTTAAGCACTACCAAGATGTCCATCACCTAATCCACGGATATTACCGCCGTCACCGGGCTACATCTATATGCATGTCGAGATGTCGCGGCTGAAGGGGGTGAAGTGTTACGTACCAGACGTACCCGAGTCCCTAATCTTGCCGAGTGGACATTTCTGTTATTCCACAAACAACCCATCGCGCCGCGAGACCGCGATATTCACTCCGACGGTCGAGGGCAAGCTGGCCAACTGCCCTCGCCTCCAGTGAATCTTCCCGAACCTTCTGACAACCTCGTGTAGTTACCATGCAGCTTCCTGGTGCACGTGTGTATGAGGTAGCACCAGGATACAGAGATGCACATGAAACGCCATGGATGTGGGAACCACTTGCCTTTCAAAACTCGGGCAAACCAAGACAAGTATGCGAGGGGTGAGCGAGCGAGACTTGGGAACCAGTGAGCGTGCACTCGTTGCGAGAAAGACACTCGAGCGAGCACACACTGCCACCCGGGGGTCAAGCCCGACTGCTTGGAATTAATCCATGCAGCGGCTACTCACCAATGCATGGGCAAACCCGGCATGGTGGCCCTCTAAGGATCAACATCCGGGAAATGTAGCTCCCCCAAAAAACACTCAAGGCAAGCAAGAACGATGTAGGGCACGGTAGTAAGAATGTACGTGTCCTAGCATCTCCCACATAAGAGATGGAGAGTCAAGTCATGACCACGTATGTTCCAGACAACACTCCTGGGTGAAGCACTCTTGGGTCAAGTCGCCAGAGACGCACATCATGGTAGGCTCGCTTGACGTCTTCCCAAGTGAGGCCATGTTAGTTAATCTGTACATGTGTGTGCATGGAGGAGGAGACATGAGGGCATAGAGATGTGAGTGGCCAACAAAATTCAACACTCCACCATGATCCGAAGGCACACACCCCACACACATGAATTTTCAGGAGTATGAGATGAACAGAGACACGGGAGGCACATAGAGGCACTCAACCTGGGTCATGGGGAAAGATGAGGCCAATAGCATGAACAGCACTTTTAAAAACATTGCGACGGAGTGCTTTGGTGAGGAAATCTGCTCTCTAAGAACGTGTGTCCACCCAAGTAACCTGGACAATGCCGGCGGCAATGCACTCACGAACAAAATGGTGCTCAACATTGATGTGCTTAGTGCGGGAGTGCTGCATGCCACTGTTTTCGGCAATGGCCTTTGTGCTTTGATTGTCACAACGCAGAGTGATGCAACGGATGGGAACACACAAGTGCTGCAGCAGGCGGCACAACCAGACAGCCTCAGACGTGCCTGCGCCAAGAGCAACATACTCAGCCTCAGCTGTAGTGTGGGCAATGTAGCCTTGTTTTCCGCTCTTCCAAGAGACAGCTATACCACCCACCATGAAAATGTACCCTGTTTGACTGCGTGCATCAGAGTCATGTGCCCAGTCAGTGTCAGTGAAGCCATTAACTACGAGGGAGGAATGTGCACAAAAGCAGAGACCGACGCGCAGTGTGGAGAGTGCGTAGCGGACGACTCGCAAGGCAGCCTCAAGATGCCGCTCGCGTGGACAATGAGAGAACTGGGACAAAAAGTTGATAGCAAAGGCAACATCAGCACGTGTAAGGTACATCAGCGAGCAAATGACTCGAAGGCAGTCAGTCACATCCACTGTCTCCCCCAGCTTTGAGATGTCTAGGGACTTCGATAGTGACTGGCCCGCGGGGGTCATGGGTGTAGACGTAGTGGGAATGGAACTGAGAAGGGGACTGAAGTGCTCCCCTAGGCTACGGATGAATGCATCCTGGTGTACGTGCAGAGTGTGACATGCGCAATCATGCTCCAACTCCATGCCCAAGAAGACACGGGATGGACCCAGGTCCTTCATCTTGTAGGCTGCCTGTAGAAGGGATTTAGCAGCTGAGATGGCAGAGGGGTCAAGAGATGCAATGAGCAGGTCATCGACATAGACCAGGATGGCAACAAACGACTTTGTGGAGGAGCTGAGGAACAACGTAGGGTCCACTAAACTCCTTCTAAAGCCCCCTTTTTCCGGAGTTGTTGTGATCTCTCGGTTTCAGTAGTATGAGGACTGCTTGAGCCCATAGAGGGCTTTGCGCAGTCGCCACACACGGTTTGTCCCATCCGAGAAACCGGGCGGCTGTACCATGTAGATCTCCTCGTCCAACGTGATGTGTAGAAAGGCATTGTTGACATCCATTTGCTCCAGTTCCCAGTCATGGTGGGCGACTAAGCTGAGTAATGCTCTGGCGGTTGTATAGTGACCAACTGGTGCAAATGTCTCATCAAAGTCCACCCCAGGAATCTGGGAGAATCCCTTTGCCGTGAGGCGTGCTTTGTACCGCTCGACAGTGTTGTCTGGATTCAGTTTGCGGCGGTATAACCACTTGGCCGCAGTAGCCTTGCGGCCTGGTGGTAGATCCACAAGCTCATATACACGGTGTTCTGACAAAGCATCAAGTTCAACCTTCATGGCTTGCTCCCACAAAGAGGAGTTTGTGGCTGCACGTGCTCTCTGCACAGTCAGTGGTTCGGGCGGAAGGTGAGAGAGACCTGCAGCAGCGAAGCAGGATGCAACATACCCAGCTACAGATGACGAGAGACCGGAGTGGAACTCTTGTTCAACAAGAGAGTAGCCAAGGGTAGTGTTGGGATTGATGACAGAGGGAGCATTAGACATGCTAGAGGTCATGAGGCTAAGGGCACGGAGGCTAGGGTCACCAGAGACCACATGATGAGACTGTGGGAGAAGATCCCTCAGGTGACCTCCACGTGTGTAGGGTGAGATAGGGGGAACCGACCGCGCCGAGAAGGACTGCACAGGACAGGGAACAACAGCGGGAGAGACGGGATGCACAGCAGCTGCCGCAGGTGGAGACGAGGCAGATGGGACAGACTGCGCAAGGTGGGCTGGAGACGCTGGTGATGAGGGGGAATCTATGACCGAGGGGGGGTCCCCAGTAGGGAGGACAGAGGAGCCGGAAGGTGGAGAGGCACAGGACGAGGGAGACTCCATGGGAGCAGGAGACGCGGACAACTCAGTGCTGGACAGAAGAGGAGGCGAGGAGGTTGAAGAGGGAACCAAGGGACTCACAGAGGGGAGAGAAGAGATCCCAAATGGGAGGGAACCACCCCCATCCCCAGGGGGCGGAGAGAGGGACCCGCCGAAGCGAGGGGCATCACGTTCAAACAGGTGCTAAGAAAACAGAGCATCATGAGACTCAATAACGCGACTACGCAAGGGATCACAGAAGCGCCAAGCCTTGGAGAAGGGAGCGACACCAAGGAAGACACAGAGGCGGCCACAGGGGGAAAGTTTGCCATCCCGGTGATCGGTGGGCAGCCAGATAGAGGCAAGACACCCCCAGGCATGAGCAAGACGGAGGTCAGCACGCTGACAAGTCCATCGTTCGAAGGGAGTGGTGGTGTGGGGAAGGTGACCATGAGAGATACGATTCCAGACCCATGTCATGTAGGACATGGCCTCAAAAGCGAACAGAGGGGATTGACCGGAGGCAGAAAGGAGGAAGCACATCCCATCAACAAGGGTGCGGTTCCAACGTTCAGACATCCCGTTTTGCTGAGGGGTATAGGGGACTTTGAGCTCAAGACGAACCCCACGAGACTCGAGGTAGCGAGAGGTAAGACCAACAAACTCACCTCCCCGGTCACTGTGAAAGAAACGCAGGGGACGAAGACAAGCACGTTCGGCTTGAGGAAGCCACATTTCAAGGACGTGAGTAGCCTCACTCTTGTGACGGAGAGCAAAGACCCAACGGTACCAGGAAAAGTCATCAGTCAAGCAGAGGACATAGGGACAAAGGCCACCAAGGAAGTCATGAGGCAGGGGACCCATGACATCGGCATGAACAAGGTCAAGAGGGTGAGAGGAGCGTGACTCGGAGGTGGAAAACGGAGAGCGATGCATCTTGCCACTGGCACAGTCAAGACAGTTTGTGGAGCAGGGCGGTGCAAAGGTGGCAGGATCCAAGCCTGCAGCAGGTTGAAGGCGAAGAAGGTGCTGAATGACTGTAGTGTGAATGTGACAAAGGCGGCGATGAAGGAGATTGACATGGACAGAGGACAGGGAGGGTACCACATGAACAAGAGCAGAGGCAGTGGAAGATGAGCGAAGAGAGAGTGGCACACAAAACAGGCGATTACAGCGTATGCCACGTAGAAAAACGTGGCCATATGAGCGGAGGGAAATGGATGCAAGGTCACGACTGGACGAGAAGTCCATGCCCTGGTCATCAAGAGTGGTCATAGAGAGCAGGCTGACCTCAAGGTCAGGAACATACAGCACGTCCGGGAGAAAGACCGTACCGCCAGGACCAACAAAGTGAACAACACCGACGCCATGCACAGGAAGAAGTTGGCCGGAGCCAGTGCGGATAGAGCGAACAGAGCCTACAGGGTCAAGCGAAACAAAAGAGGAGCGGCAGGAGGTCATGTGATGGGTGGCCTCAAAATCAATGATCCAAAGGCCAGGGGACGCACGGGTAGTGGGAAGCACAAGACAGACAGCGACAGTGCCACGAAGAGAGTGAGAGGAGGATGCACCAAGGTGAGTGGGAAACGTGTGAGAATGCCATTCTTCAATCCAGTCACAAGCATCAGGCAGTTCCCCTTGCACACCACCAGGCGAAGTACCACGAAGGCTGGCGTCAGACTCCCGGGCAGACGCACGACACTGGCCACTCACATTCTCACCTCCCTGAAAATGAAGGTGAAGGAGTTCAGCGAGGTGCCGCTCAAGAACACGCTCCTCATCACAGCGGTCAGAGGAGCGGTCAGAAGAGCGGTCAGACAGGTGGCCATCGTCACGCGTCCAAGAGGGTGCAGAGTAGTGGGCAGAGGGAGAACCGTAGTAGGAAGGAGCGGTCGGTGGGGAGATTGAACTTCACGGGCTGATGGGTGGTGGCGATGGCTCAATTGAAGCAGATATAGTGATGAGGGCTGAGGCAGAGGGGGAAGAGGAAGAGGACGTGAATGTTACTGTTGCAGTTGTACAGGAGGAGGTGACTCCTGTGCGTGCCCAATGGACACGCATGGAGGAGGCCAAACGAACATCGTCGCGAGGAGCAGGACACTTGGGCACAGAGTGGTCGGTGGCACCGCAGTTCCAGAAGGTGACCTCTGTGACAGTGGTGAGGCAGGAGGTGAACTTGCCACCCCAGCCACCCCCACGCCCTTTGCCCCCACCACGGCCACCCTCGCGATTGGAGCCACCATCCCCACCACGGACAGCCGCTTGAGTGGATTGAGCTGTAGCAAGAGAAGTTGAGGCTGAAGGAGAGGAGTCTGCAGTCGCAGAGGAGGGCAAGGACATTGTGACTGCCACGAGCGCAACGTGGTGCATGCGCTTGTTCTGCAGAGTGTTCCACCAATCAGTGAGGCGGGAAGCGGTAAAGTCATAGAGCGGTCCAATCCCGGGGGGTGTGTCCACAGGAAGTGGAGTAGAGCCAAGGCGCTCGAGTTCTGCCTAAGAGACGTGCATATAGAGATCAGACAGCTCAGGGATTAGGTCTACAACAATAAACAAGCAGGCAGATAGAGGCCCCGGAGCAGCCTTGCCCAGGTCGCGTAACAAACGTAGACCTCGTGCCCAGTACTCGTTTGCTGTCTCATCGGCTCGCATCTCCAGGGTGTTAAATTGCACTATGAGCGCACTCCGAGCTGCATGCTCAGTGACTGTCTTACGACAAAGAATGATGACGTACGCGCCGAGAGGGTTGGCAGGTGTACCATGTGTTGGGTCTGCATTGTACGTGCCAATGTCATCCAATAAGCTCTCGGGTCTGGCATTGATTAGGGCATGAACGGCCCGAGCCGCCTCTGGTAGCTATGGAACAAATAGCGCCTTTGGAGGGGAGTAGTATTCCCACAGTTGTTCCCCTTGGGCCCACGCGCTGAAGCGTCTTTCCTATGAGGTGAAGGTGAGCTTGGAGGTGAACTGCGGTGGAGAAGTCTCAAAGTCCTTCTGGCATCCAGGGAGGAGAACTCGGGCTAGAGTGGCTGCTGAGAGAGCGGGAGAGGAGGAGTTGGGACCACTCCTACTAGGAGGCACAGACGAATCAGCAGATACAGTGCCATCAGCAGGGATAATAGTGGCAAGGGTAGGAACAGCCCGCAAGCGCTCTATGACTAGGTTTGCCACCGCGGTGGCTAATTCCTGTTGTGCCTGACTATTGCGTTGCATGTCATCCTCAGCTTTGCGGCAGGCTGCCTAGGCCTCACTAAGAGTGGCTTGAAGAGCCTCTATGGTCTCTTCTGGTCCTGGCATTGTGAAGAATGAGTGTGAATTTAGTAGAATGCAGGAGATGCTCACCAAACTGGAGATGGGGCAGCAGCGCAAAGAGAGGCACCACCACAGCTGCAGCTGACGAGAAGAGGACTGCAACCCACCCTGCAACTGCCACAGTGAGGTAGAGGAAGCCGGTGACAGTGGCGCCGGCCACTACTACTGATGCTGATGCAACCAGAACCCCTGTAGTGACATGTGGTGTCAGTTGCCGCTGAGCACCTATGGGGGTCAGGACTGCGGCTGCGATGGAGGCACAGATAGGACCAACGTCTATTGCTGTCGAGTCGGTGACAGACGATGCGGCAGTGGCAACAGAGGCTGCTACTGCAGTCACTTGGGTAGCAATGTTAGTAGCTGCTGCTATAAGTAGCATGAGAGAGGTTGCGGCATGCGCATAGGCTTCAGCTGCACGGCCCACGCTGTCTGAGTGGGAGCCCTGCACGCGCGGGCAGTGCCGGCGAACGCGGGTGCTGCACCTGCGGCTGCCGTCAAGAATGGCAACTACCAAACCGATGGAGTCAGTATGAACTAGAAGGACGGGAATCACCCCAGGGACCTCTGGGAGTGGCGGCGGTCCAACTCATGCAGCTGCTGTGGGAGACGAGGGAGATGCGGGGTTGGATGCAGATGTAGTGTTGGAAGACTGCGGATCCCGAGGAGGTCGCATATTTGACGAGCGGGACGGTGATGGAGGTAGATCGTCCGCTGTGTAAACTTGCCGATTTCCTGCTTCTTCCCCCTCAACTGCTTTCCTCGCATCTAGTTCTGCTAGTTCCTCGCGCCAGTACGAGATGTCAAGCATGCAAAATCACAAAGGTGTATCATCGTCATGCAGCGTGGGAGGGCCAGGATCCTCCCACCCATCCTTTGCGTAGCGGGCAGCTGTACGAGGGGAATCAAGCTCCTCGTCTGGAGGGCCGTCGAGAGATGTCAAATCCAGGATGACTGCTGCTGTGGTTGCTGGGGCAGCCGAGATGTACCCTTGTCCCCTGATGTTGGGCACCGAACATGTACGGGTGTGGTGAGCCGTGGGGTAGCAAGGAACCGCAAGACAGCGAGGGCAGCTGGATCAAGATGCTCCAACTACTGTGACCGTGGGTCACAGTGGCAAGAGTGCCACTTGAGAGTGAGGACAGCGGGAAGCTCCCAGTCCGCAAGAGGGGAACTTGAGTGAATGAAGACCGCCGCAGCAGGTATGTGCCTCCAAAGAGGGAAGGCTTGGCCCACCAGTGGGGTGTAGCAGACCGTTGACTTTGAGTGTGGTGCAAGGAGAGATGCACGCAGGACCGCTTGCAGGTGTGGACGACCAAAGAGTGGTATGAGTATGAGCTCTGACTGACTACAACAACACCACTAGGTGCTTCTCGTGCTACTCTGTGCTGGAGAAATGTGCCGGGTGAGAGTGCTCGGCTACGAGAAAGTTTGCATTGAGACGAGGCAAGACTGCCACGAGCCCACAGGCCCACGAGGCAAGACTGCCACGAGTTTCCGAGTGGGTGGTAAATGGTTCCCGAGTGACCAGGTTCGAGGAGCTATGGATATGTAGCCTCACTGCTCCGATACCAGAAGTTACCAGGCAGCTTCCTAGTGCATGTGTGTATGAGGTAGCACCAGGGTACAAAGACGCACATGGACCGCCATGGATGTGGGAACCACTTGCCTAAATGGAAATGCTAGGCAGCATGTTTGGGCAACAGCGTTGTTTATGTAGCGTGCGGGCTTCCACGCTCGTTGCTTAAGTTTGCTGCCTCCTCAGTCTGATTTTCTAGAGTCTAAGTCTGGAAGCTCTGGGTTTGCTACTCAGAAACGTGCGCGCCAGTGTTAGTGCAAGAAAGCAACTGAAAACTCAAAGTGAGTGATTAGGAATGAAGAATGAGCAACAATGGGAGACCCCTCTAATTTCTAGCTCCGCCCCACTAGTGTAGAACTTGTTACTCAGCTAACCAGCCAATCAGAAAATAGTGCTAGACCTATTTTTTGGCAGGTAGGGTTTTCTCGGTGAGCCCTGCTAGACGCCCGACAGCCCAAAATCCGGGCGTCGTCCGTTTTGCCTGAAAACAGGACCATACCATAATACCGACGTTGCAAATGCAGTCATGCAGTCAGAATCAGCTAGAAAAATAGCAGTAAAGATTTACGGCTGCCTGAACCCGGTAGTGCCTACGACAGTCACTGATGCCAAACATGGCCACACAGCAACATGGACCCTAGGCACAGCAAGATGCCGCAGACCCAATGGCACAACCAGAAACACCGTTGGGCGCATGTAGACAGCATCTGCAGTGGCAATGTCCACCGGCGGCTTGACAGCCGAGGAGGCATGCCGATGGAGCTGAGCGCATCGCCGGAGGGAGGAGGCTCTAGCAAACTGTGAGTAGGCCTTAGTGTGCGTCGGCTCCATGGAACGACACTCCAGCAGCGTCGAGTCTCGCCGTCAGTCATCTGCACGATGATGTACACAAGCCGGGAGGACACAACACAATACCATGAGAGATACACAAAAACCAACACTCCCCCATGAATCACAGGCGTAGTGCACATGTGCGGGCAGAGACACAGTCAACCACCGGACTCCCCCAGGCCACGCAGAGACGCAGGCACGGACAAAGAGAGTCACTCACGGATGCATGCCAACCGAACTCACAACCTTCTTGAACGAGTTGTGCTTGAGTGCCTTGGTCAAGAAGTCAACCAGCTACCGTGCTGTCTCAACCCACACGATGTTGATACTGTCGTCATGCAACAATGGACGAACATAGTGATACTCGATGTTGATGTGCTTTGTGCGTGTGTGATGCACGCCATCCTTGTCGGCGATGGCCATGGCACTCTCATTGTCACAATGCAACGTGATGGACGTGACAGACAAACACAACTTGGACAACAAACGGCACAACCACACACTCTCACACACGCCTGAACCAAGGGCCACGTACTCAGCCTCAGCAGTACTGCGTGCAATGCACTCCTGTTTGCCACTGCGCCAAGACACAGCTGTGCCACCAATCAGATAGATCCAGCCTATGTGACTCTTACCGTCCGGACTGCCCGGCCCAGTCACTGTCGGTATAGCCTACCGCAACAACAGACGACTGGCGGCGGAACATGAGACCTCGCCAAGGAGTCGAGACGACATAGCACAATACTCGGATCGTGGCCTCGAAGTGGAGGTGACGCTGCTCCTGAGAAAAATGGGCCAGGAGGTTGACAGCGAACGCGATGTCTAGGCGCGTCGTCCCCGCCAAGAACATCAGTGACCCGATGACTTGCAGATACGTGGTCACGTCAACTGGCTCCCCCACAACAGCTGGGTCAGGACTCTTCAGCTTCACCTGGCCATCAGGTGACATGGGTGAAGATGTGCTCGGTACGAGTGGCACGTCCTCCACAAGCGGGTGGACAGAGTCTGTACATAGGCATCCTGGTGGATGTGCACGATGCCTTGGGAGAGATCATGCTCGAGCTCCATGCCGAGGAAGACTCGGGCAGATTCAAGATCCTTCATCTGGTAGGTGGCGTGGAGCAAGTCCTTGAGACACAGGATGGCAGCCGTGTCTGGCGACGCGATGAGGAGATCTTTAACGTAAACCAGAACAGCAGCAAAAGTCTGGCCTCGAGGACTGACAAACAGTGTGGGGTCAGTGGTGCTGCGCTGGAGGCCGTCGCTAAGGAGCGTGCTGCTGATCTCCTGGTTCCAGTACCAAGGCGACTGCTTTAGGCCATAGAGGTAGCTATGGCGGGGGAGGCGACGGCCACGAAGGCGACGGCAGGGGAGGCGAGAGCCTGCGTGCGCTGGAGTCGGGACTCAAGACGAGCTTCCTCAATCCGGAGGAAGAGCTCGTATGCCCAAGGCATGAGGGTGCCCTGGGCCGCCATGGTGGAGATGACGTCCTAGGAGTAGTGCACAAAGACGCCCGCGTACGCGTCGGTGGCACCGCGCTTGATGGTGAGGAGCGTAGCCAAAGGGTGTGGGACAGGTGTCGAGGCGACGAAGGATGTCCTCCGCCCGCTGCCAGTAGGCGGTGACCGTCTCGGTCTCCCCCATGTGCAGGGAGTTGAACTCCCACAGCATACGGCTAGTCTTAGCCTCGCTGGACAGGCAATGGGGACGAGTGAGGATGTGCCACGGAGCTGCAAGGTCTTGGGTGGCGCCAGCGATGAAGTCGCCAAGGAAGGGCTCTAAGGCCAGGCGGGAAGCCTCAGGGGCGACGTGGACTAGAGCACGTACGGCGCGACCAGAGTCATACAACTGGTCGGCCAGGGTGGGGTCGTACGGGAGGGTGTAGTATGCCCACAAGCCCTCACCCTGCTCCCAGGTCTAGAAGCTGAGCTCCCAACTTCGAAACTTCTTGCCAGCCTGAAGCAACGGGGGCGGCGTCCCAATGTCCTTCTCCCTGCGGTCGGCGTCCAGAGTGGGACCAAGGACGGAGGACACCGTCTGCCACTCACGTTGAGTAGGCTCTTGCGCCACGTAATGCGTGGTAGCGGATATAGCGCGGCTGGCGTGCCCCGGAGGGATGAATGGTGGCAGCGCACTGGTGGCAGTCTGGGAGGCCAGTGGCTACAGCGTTGCAGGCTGCTATGTCAAGGTGGCGAGCTGTTGCTGAAGAGAAGCCAGGGGATCAATGTTGCCGCCAACGACGCCAGAGGGCTGCTGCTACTGCTGCTACTACTGTTGCTGCTGCTGCTGCTGCTGTCGTTGTTGTTGCTGCTGCTGCTGCTGTTGCTGCTGATGCTGCTACTGCTACTACTGCTACTGTTGTTATAGCCGCTACAAGAAAGGGGGGCTGGGGGTCCCCGCAACAAAGGAGGACCCCTCCCCATTGGGGTTTTCAGCCATGGTTTGGTGCCCCTTGTGTTTTTCTTTTGTGCTGTAGATGTCAGCAGTGACGTCAGCTAAGGACGGCTGATGTCAATAGCTACCACCGTGTTATCTACAGGGCTACTGCTGTAGATGACTCCCCCCCACCCTTTCTTTTTCTTCCCCCTTTGTTGATGACATCCGTAGTCACGTCAATAGTGATGTCAGCACTGGGATGCTGATGTCAGTAGCGGTGGTTGTTGGGGCCGCTACTACAGCTGCTGTTGCTGTTGCTGTTATAGCAGCTGCTGCTGTTGCTACTGCTGGCGCTGCTACTGCTCGTGCTGCTGCCGCTGCTGCTGGTACTACGGCTACAATTGCTGTTGTTGTTGCTGCTATTGCTATTGCTACGGCTGCTGTTGCAACAGCATCTGCTCCTGTTGCTACTGCGGGCTACTGCGGCTGCTCTGGCTACCACAGTAGCTATGGTAGCTGCAACAGCTATGGCAGCTACTACAGCCACGGCAGAGGTGTTGGTGGGTGGGGGATTTTGTTTTCTGTTTTTTTCCTTTCGTCTGTCACAGCGGGCATCGCTGCTCGCTATGGGCAGCGAGCTGCGGGCAACGAGCTCGCTGCTCGCTGCAAGCAGTCCACTGCTCGCTGCGAGCAGTGGGCTCACTGCCCGCAGCCCGTCGCTCGCTGCGTGCTACGGGCTACGAGCAGCAGCAGCCACTGCTGGCTGCTGTCTGCAGCTGCTCGTTGTTGCTATTGCACCTGGCTACTGCTGCGGCTTGCTGTTGCGGCTGCTGCAGCCTGCTGCTGTTGTGTTCACTACTGCAGCTGCTGCTCGCTACCGCTGCTGCTCGGTGCTGCTGCTGCTTACTGCCGTTGCTGCTACTGCGGGCTGCTGCGAGCTGCTGTTGCTGCCGGCTGCTGCTGCTGCACGCACCTGCTGTTGGCTGTTGCTGCCATTGCTCGTTGCCGTTCCCTCCGGCTGCTGCTACTGCAGACTGCTGCTACTGCTGCTTGCCGGTGCCAGTCACTACGCCTGAGTGACGTTGCCGTGTGCGTCGTCGCCCGCAGGTGTCGGACGCGGCCTGCCGCTCACCTCCTTGCGTCACGCGTGGGGGTTAGTGCTGCCAAAAAAATTTTGGCAGCATTTCCCCTTGCCAAGTGGTCGTGGGAAAAAATCCGACGCCGCCACCAGACGGGTCAATGCTACCAGAAAAAATCCGGCAGCATTTCCCCTGCACTGGCGTGTATTGGGGTCCGTCGGCGTTTTCTGGCACCTGTACGTCAGTCTTCTGCTACTGCTGCTACGCTCTGGCTCTGATACCAAAATGGAAATGCTAGGCAGCAGGTTGGGGCAGCAGCATTGTTGATGCAGCATGCGGGCTTCCACGCACGTTTGCTTAAGTCTGCTGCCCCCTTAGTCTGCTGCTCTAGAGTTCACGTCTGGAAGCTCTGGGTTTGTTACTCAGAAACACGCTTGCCAGTGTTAGCACGAGAAAGCAGCTGAAAACTAGAAGTGACTGATTAGGAATGAAGAATGAGCAGCAATGGGAGACCCCTCCAAGTTCTAGCTCCCCCCCACTAGTGTAGAACTTGTTACTCAACTCACCAACCAATCAGAAAATAGTGCTAGACCTATTTTCTGGCAGGCAGGGTTTTCTTGGTGAACCCTACCAGTCGCCCGACAGCCCAAAACCCGGGCATCGTCCGTTTTGCCTGAAATTCGGACCATACCGTAATACCGACACTGCGAATGCAATCGTGTGATCAGAATCATTTAGAAAAATAGCAGCAAAGAGTTACGGCTGCCCAAACCCGGGCAGTGCGTATGACAGTCAGTGATGCCAAACAGGGCCACACAGCAAGAGACATGGACCATAGGCATAGCATGATGCCACAGACGCAATGGCAGAACCATAAACATTGCTGGGTGCATGTAGACAGCATCTGCAATGGCAGTGACCTCCGGCGGCCTGACCGCCGAGGAGGCCTGCCGATGGAGCTGAGTGGATCGCCGGAGGGAGGAGGCTCCGGCGGACTGTGAGTAGGCCTCACTGTGTGTCGGCTCCATCAAACGACACTCCAGCAGCGTCGAGTCTCGCCGTCAGTCATCTGCACGCCGATGTACACAAGCCGGGAGGACACAGCAGAGTGCAATGAGAGATGCCCGAAAACCAACATGCCTTTCAAAACTCCGGCAAACCAAGACAAGTATGTGAGGGGTGAGCGAGCGAGACTTAGGAACCGGTGAGCGTGCACTCGTTACGACCAAAACACTCGAGCAAGCACACACTGCCACCCAAGGGTCGAGCCCGACTGCTTGGAATTAATCCATGCAGCGGCTTCTCACCAATGCATGGGCAAACCCGGCACGGTGGCCCCCTAAGGATCAGCAACCGGGAAATGTAGCTCCCCCAGAAAACACTCAAAGCAAGCAAAAACGATGTAGGGCACGGTAGAAAGAATGTACGTGTCCTAGCATCTCCCACATAAGAGATGGAGAATCAAGTCATGACCACGTATGTGCCAGACGGTACTTCTGAGTGAAGCACTTGGGTCAAGTTGCCAAAGACGCACATCATGGTAGGCTCGCTTGACATCTTCCCAGGTGAGGCCATGTCAGTTAATGTGTACATGTGTGTGCATGGAGGAGGAGACAAGAGGGCATAGAGATGTAAGTGGCCAACAAACTTCAAAACCTCGACCCATCTCGCACATCTAGAACGGATGTATCTCGAACATTCGGTCCACTTCTTGACGCACTGAGACTAATCCCAATTAATAAAGATGCATCTCCGATCTTCACAGTCAATTCTTGAAGTCCAATTTCTCAGCGGACATTCTCGAATCCGACCACTCACAACGCGACCCCGCATGCGTTGCTCAACAGCCAACCGAACGACCCCGACTATTCCTCATTTGTAGCTCGACACTTGCATATATATGTTCAATCATTTCGATACTTGTCATCGAAGTACGCTTACTACTTATTATGATTTTCTCAAGTGTCCCAAGTTCTAAATCGTGTTGGCATCGAAACTTATAGAGTTCACCATCTAGGCGCTGTTCGGCATAACTGATTCTCTCTCTTGTTTATATGGGATGAACTTGTTCGACACTTGTCATCGAAGCAGAGCTATTGTGAAGTGCTCATTATTCAATCTTCCCGTTTTATCATAATTTTTTCTTCTCTGAAATTCCTCCCTGTGAATTCTTTACGTTCAGAATGGCGTAAAAGAAACTCATGTTTTTCTCTGGGGGCGAAAGTATATGTGATTCACGGTGGGGTAGAATGGGAATATTGTTCTGCACTTTGAGGTGAAGAGGACTGCATGTTTCGAGGTGGTGGCGATCCAGGTCGATCCTATTTCTTAACCAAATAAAAGATATTTTGTTGTCTCTTATGACAGGTTGCTTATGTTTCGCATTCTACGGTCCTGTCGAGTCAAGCCAACTATTTCTGAGGAAACTCCCGTTTAAGCTAGTTGAAATAATTACTCGTGAAATCCAACTGGAATCTGAAACGTCCAAAACCAGAGCGCGTCTTCTAGAAACAATCGAAACTCAACTTTATATTTGGTGTGTGTTATACATCTTCTCCACCAATACATTCGCGAACGACTCATGCTGTGGATTTACGCCTTGCGCATGGAATCAAAATTTCGGTTGCTCAGTGAGATCGTTGCGCAGTATATTCTAAACATACGGGCCCCAATCTTCTCTTCTAGGTGCTAAGACCAGCCAGATGAAAAGTTTACGTGGACGGAAAATCAGGAGTTGTCTTGAGTCGCGAAGAACTCACCCCTTTCCTGATTGGATGGCTTGTGAAAAAAAGTACACGGCAAAAGGTCTTTTGGCCAAAACAGCGCAATGCGCAATCCTCTTCCCTTCTTCGGCGAAGCACAAAGAAGGGAAGAGGATTGCGCAATCCCCTTCAACACTTGGTACCAAGTCAAATGTTGAAGGGGCCGTTCCGCACAGCGAACGTACAACGGAAACGAAGGCGACTTTCACTAAACGAATAGTGCCAAATCATTCTTTTGAAACGCAATGCATGGCTCTCATATGCAACTCAACAGAAGCAACTCCACCATCCAACTCCACCATTCAAGGTACAAATGCAACATGCCCCTCATCAATCCAGCAAAAGGGATACATCCAATCACCATGTCCAAGCTTAATGCATGTATTCACTTCAAATCATGGACGAAGGGATCCTTTCATGCAATGCCATTCAACTTTTGATTAGATAACCATCAATCATGAGATGAAACATCGAGAGGTGCAAATTTTAACGCCTGTGAAGGCCTCGATCATTAGGTTCAATGATTATCCGGATGGCTTGGTCGCATAAAAAAAAGATTCAATCAACCATTATGTATAAAAATTGCAATTAACCACCCCAACCCCTCACTTTTAACATCAAATCACTAAAAAGACATTACCGTTATTTCATACGTTAAAGAAAACCATGGTGTTCTAGCCTGAACCACATGGTAAGGGAATCACTGGCAGAAAAACAGCCGCAGCACACCTTGAAAGGTAAGCGCTTGCTTGAGATCATTTAAAGAGTACACGTAAAAATGTGTGGCAACGTGGATGCAAATAATACATCTTCGTTACACGACCATGTATAAGATGAAATAAAATTGATGAAAAGTCCTACAAAACCCAAGATCATCAAACTCCCCATAATTTTGTAGATTTTTTTATACGAGTTTTCCTGTCTAAACATCACATAATTAATTTTTTAAGCTTAGTGACAAACAAAGAAAGGATATTCAATGAACCATGATAACATGTCAACGACAAATGATGGTGATGACATTCCAAATTATTCTCAAATTTTATGAAGAAGTAAATCATCACTTTCTACCACCTCATATCACAAGTGCATCTAAAATCCTAGACTAATCATAAAGAAATGTTCATTTTAATCTTTGTTATCATTTTGAGGATGAAGCAATGCTACTTGTGGCCAATAAAAAACATCTACTTTTGATGAATATATCCACGAGATAAATACATCTCTTCAAAAACAATGCAATACATGTGTAATCCAAATGAGGAATTTTATTCTCAAACTTGCATCACACAAAGGTAAAACTATGTATGAAGTATAATGAGTTCCAAAATAAGGAGTTTAATACACTTCCACTTCATTCTTTTGTCTGACATCAATATTCCATGAAATGATAAATAACAATAACCTTTCTTTCCAAAATCAAAATCTGGCAAATCTAATTAAATTTCGTTCAATCTTTGCAACTTGTTGTATCTGTTTTCAAAGTAAGCAATACGTTTTCCTTTCATCTGATTCATAATAGTGGATTTTTCAAAGGTTATGTTTTCCCCTTCTATCAATACATTTTGAGAACAAGGTGGATTACACCTTAGATTTTTGCCTTTTCCCATCTTTCAAAGGCTAATATTGTTGGAAATGAAATAATCTGTTTATAATAAAATATTATAAGCGAATCATACATACAAAGGTTGATGATGAGTATTTTGTTACATCGGTGGTTTATTCGGAGGGGAAGAGGAGGTGAGGGTATTTAATAACTATTTTGGAATGTTGTAACAGATCCAGTGCTCAAGACATGTACAAATGTGTATCATTCTTTTTTTTCTTGAGTAAATCTGAGCCTTAACAGGGGGAGAGGAGAGGAAGATGCAGGTCTAGGATGGATGTACTAGAACTATGCCTTTGAAAGGCACTTCATAAGTACAAAAGTACGTTAGGAAAATATTTGGACACAAGTACGACCCCTATCCATTTGTGGATATGGGTCGTGATTTATTTGTTTGTGTATCATATTCATTATTGTATGAATTAATGTCAATTACCAAGATCATAAAGATTCCGAACCATGGCCCCTTTCGAAGGGAAGATCTATGTTAAAGCAAAGGATGGTGGAAGAAAGTCAATTCATTAGGTGAGTGGAAATTTAATGTGTATGGGTTAAGGTCCTTCAGTAGTACATTAATGCGTGTATATATTTTTCTGTCATGGGTTTGTTTTCAAAGGTGGATTGTAAGTTAACTCCGTTTTGTAAGTGTATACACATTTTTTGTAACAAAAAGTCCAAGATGGAATACAATATAGTAAAACCCTTGAATCCCTTCATATGAAAATTTAGAGGGTTATAGCTGGAGAGAAGATGAATGTATTAGACATGTGTTAAAGGGATGCTTGTAAGATGCATAACTGTATCTTCATGTAGTAAATACATTGGTAGGTTTGTGGATGGAGATAATGGTGAGTGTTGTTGATAAATCACAAATATTTAATGGACTACATTCTTGTTCAAAACTCTCTCTTGGATGTTTTTGTAACTCTTCAAGGGCTTTAGAATATTTAAATGATACAATTATGAAAGGCAAGGCTCAAATAATTGCGTCATCATTGTTTCGGGTGATCTTTGAGTTTCCTGAAGGAGGATGACCCTTTAGCTTTGAGGTGTTGTGAGGTTGGTCAACATCCATGTCCCTTTTTCTCTTCTGTCGTCTCGACTTTAACTTCTTCTTGACCGTCCCGTAGTTATTCAATCCTTAAATTTTTAGATTATTCCCAATTTGAGGAACAACCTTAAACTTCCTCGCGACCCTTTAAACTTTCATGATGTTACCAAGAACATTTTATCGTCAGTAGGTGGTCTTATTACTACCGGGTGACTATGCAACAACAACACTGATTATGCAACTACCAAGGTAGTTATGCAACCACGAAGAAACCTCTATACATGATCCAATTGTGGTGTTATGGTAAACTCATCAAAAATTCAGAGAGGAGAACATGTTCACCCTTATGTCCTCAGGTTGCTCTTTTCTACTTCAAGCAATTTTCAAGAAGCTTTTCGACTTAATCTTTATAATTTCAACGTCTAAAAATATAAACGAATGTCTTATATACTATTAAAACCACGTGGTTCGAGGTTTTGGATTTATTTAGCATTTTGCTTTTTAAAAACTAAGCCTCTTTTCATGCTATGTGGAGACGATTATGGACATCTCTATTGTTAAATTACCATTCTCAGAGGACACAAGGGTTGTCATTTCAAATTCAAATAAAAAATTTGGGACCAACATGTAGGATCTATGTGGAAAGGACAAGTACAATCATCTACACCATCTTGTAAATTTTGGATAAAAAAGCTTCAAAAGAAATATTTCAATCCATAAAGGAAGCAAAAACAAGAACAAAATTGTGTTCAAGACCACTTGATGAAGGTATAAGACTTTTTAATACAACAATGAAACAAGATCATTTGACCCTTATATACCACAAAACATCAGTCAATTTATTTCGAATCAAACCATGAAGCTACTTCCACATCAACTTGATACTTTGAGTCATCAAAAAGGAGGGGAAATATGTGGAAACATATAACGTTTTTAAAAATAATTCACTGCATCCTCTAGAATACCAAACAATGAAGTGGAAAAATCATCAATGCTTGTAACATCAACCATAAAAACAAAAAATATATCATCCCTTAAAAATAATGTGACAAATATTTGAAGTAGGCCATACATATACTATCAAAGAAATAAAATTCAACTACCGTACAGGGTGTTGTATTCGCTCAAAGTAATGTTTTAAATTTGCCTATTTGTTACCTAATATATTGTGAAGAGCCTTGTAGTATCACTCCTAAAATTCGACTATCCTCTTATGGGAATCCGCCTATAGTTTTTTGGTTTTAATTAGTTTAAAATAAGGGTCATATGGGCATCACACAAAGCCTCATTGTGGAGAGAGGTCCAACATGCACCGCATTGAGGCCTCGAGCACGTCACATGGCAGTTGACGGGTTGAGATGTGTAATCATCCGTCAGATTGAGAGGTACAAAAGGAGTGTAAGCATCCTGGACCTGAGTAGTGGGTGAATTAAACTACCACCTTTTAAATGCAATGCAGGGATAGGCGACTACCTAATTAATTCCAAAAGGCACTTTTCTGGGTGAAATTGAAAAGCACTAAATGTGTTTCAAAAAGTTGAGTGAATTTAAAGATCAGTACGATACTCCAAGTTTTTTAATAGAAGCTGAGAATGCTACCAAATCAACCAAGTCAGCATCATCCACCACATAACCTCAACTTAAACCACGACATGTTCTAATAAAGCTAAACACTCATATCAAATCCTAGCATCAAACAAAACAACCACAACTGCCACGAGTTGTCCATAACCCTAAAAACATTCACAAAGCAACATGATGAACATAGTATATGAATAGTTTTAATTTGTACATGATTTTCATCGATGGCTGACAAAACAAAGCTCTGAAATCATCTTTAATGTTTCTTAATAAGCTCACCTATTGTTTTCACAAACATGGCAATAAAACCATTGGAAGAAATGGCTTATCCCTTCTGACCGGTATTATTGTGTAAGCAATAATGTTCAACAACAAGAAAAGTTTGCGAAAGTCGTATGTATCACATTTCATAACATTTGTATAAAAAAATTGTACAATGTTTTTAAAAATAACACATTAAATATATCCGTAACTATTTTCTAAGATTTCAGTGAAACAAAAAATATTTAATAGACAATATGCTTACAAACATGTTGGTAGTTTTCACTCTTTGATGTGCCTTTTTATATCAAGTTTTGTAAAAGTGGATGACAACATGCACATCCTTCTATTGATTTCAAAGATTTGTAATGGAGAAGGACTCCTATTCTGGTGGATTTGAATATACTAGAGCTTCTACTTTTATAAACATAAGAAAAGAGTAGTCATACTAATCGGGTGTTGCAAAACGTAAAAACCTATTTGAAGTGAAAGCGACCATTCAAAAGCAATTTGGCAGGAACGTTGATTGCGGAACATACTTTAACCACTCGCTGAACCATGGCCTGAAAATGTGTCCTTGATCTTGGCAAATAAACCAAAACGTGACGATAGAGTGGCTTGGAGGATTCGACATCAGGAGTCATTGGTGCACTTCATCGTAACCAAGGAAACAAAATATTTTACGTTGATTGTTTTGAAGATATTGCTACATTCGTGATTTGTGAAACTTTAATGAAATTGAAGAAACTTGGATGGGGGGTTTCAACAAACAGAAACAATAGGCCAAGGGATCAAATTTTGACAATACTAATTATATATAAATGAATGTCAATTCATGGGCAAAAATCTGAAGGAAAATTAAGCATGGACCAAAATAGGTCATGATAAAAATCTTTTCTTAGAAAATTTAGTTCCATCCAGCACCAAGACAGAAAAGGAAATCCCATTAATATTATTCCCACTCTTTGAATTTACTAGCACCATCATGATTCCTTCAACTGTTACCTTGAGTGAGTTAAGACGGTCAGGGGTGTCATCAAATGCTAAATTTCAATAGCTAGGTGTTGCAAGTCAAACTATGCCTCGGTTCATTTTCAAAGTTTGTATGGGATGAAAAATTCAACGATGAAAAGAGTATGGGAAGAGGTTTATATCCTTGCTTTCTTATCATGGAGGATGACCTTTGAGTTTCCTTAAAGAGGTTGTGACCCATCAGCTTCCAACTAATGGAGGTTGGTCGATATCCTTTAGCACTTGTCCTCATCCCCTAACGAGAGCTTCAACTTCATTATGAACTTTTAGTTACAAATGACCATTCAAATTCAATGGGAGTCGTCAAATTCTAGGACAATCTTCAGCGTCTTGGTGAGTGTACAATTGTTATCGGGTACAATCATCCTCTCAATATTTGTACGTGGTTAATAATTATCAAAAGTGATTATGAAACTATAGAGGTGATTATTTTAGTACCCTAGTGGTCATAGAACCACGTACCCACCTCAATGGATGGTCTACATAAAGAGTGAAAGCAATAGCCTCGTGTTTATTTTATGTAGAGGTATGGCTAGTGAAAGCCATTTTGTACATGGTGTACTTACTATGTTCTCTGAGTATGCTCTCATCAAGGCAGTTCTTTGATCATTTCTTTACTCTCCTTCCATATTGCATGACAAGAGTGTACTTGTCCTATATGGGTTAAAAACTATCTTCTTAGGAGAGATCTCAGTGCGTGGGGTTAGTGTATGTGTATTGTGCTTTCAATCACCACACAAAGGTACACTTAGAGCGCATTCAATGTGCTTGTTTCTCTCATATTTCCACCAATAAATCATGTTTTGTCCTAAATGGCCAAGATGTTATCTTCTTAGGACTGAAGTTAGTGCGTAGGGCTTGTGTATGTAAAAATTGCACTCACACCATAGAAAATTTCAATATGAGTGCACTTTTTGTATGAATTTGTTTCACTTGTCTCAGAAAAATGAAACGTTTGTCTTATGTGGCAAAAACAATCACTTCTAAGGAGGTACATTAGTGCCTAGAGCTATTATGCATGGGGAGTGTGCTTATTAACCATACAAAATTGGACTTAAAGTGCACTCAGTGCACTAACTTCGTAAAAATGTCTTTGTCTATTCATAGTTTTGTCATGGTTTTGACAAATTCCCTTCTTATCATTATGTTCTACTTTGTAAATGATGAGAAAATTATGTTAATGCTTTTTTCCATATATCTTACAAAATTGTGTTATTTGATGTATATTTAGAGTAAATCAAAGTTATATATCCTTTAACAAAACAACAAAGCATATCTTGAGAGAAAAATGTCAAACTTGGTGTAGTGTGAAAGTTTTTCCTAAGGACAAAAAAACATTTTTATTGTGACGTATTTAAATCCTTATACTCCGCCCATGTTACATTTCTCTTCTAGGTCCTATTTGTACTTCATGCTCTATTGCTTGCTCATGCAATATTGTGACGCCCGCTTGTCCCATTGCATCATTTTGCAAACTTGATGGCTCGCTACAGAAATACAAAATTTGACGCTTGATATAACCTGATATATCTCACTCATTTGTCACTTGGGTCATATCTATGTTGTCTAGGGAAGCCCCCAAGTGTTCGAGGGCAGTTCATGTGACAAGTGCACTCAAAACATGTGGAAAATTACACGACAACCTTTAAATGCGACAACAAAATTGCCTTAGCCATGTCATCACAAGCACTCTCGTTTTTTCTTTAAATGAATTATGAAAAGGGAGGAAACCTCAATGACGTGTGTTAAAGTACATCGTAGTTTGATACAAATGAAATGCAAATCCGCTTCCCCGATGGATGCATTTGTCATACTTCACAAGCAAGGTTGAATATCAGTAAAGATCCATGTTGATTATAGTCATGACAACGTTCTACGTTCTTGTCGAAATTTTTTAGAATAATAAGGTAAGATATCAATGTAGGTACACTGCTATAATGCGGTATAAATATAAAGAATAAAACAGCTACCACAGGGTACATATGGTTTTCAACTATGCATGAAGGATCTCGTTCATGTTGTTTTTATGCAACTACTTCACGAGTGAGCTACTTAAAGTTTTAGATTGCAAAACATTTAGCTTGTGCTTTAGGAATCACAATTTTCAAAGTCCTAGAAATATTCTTGTTCACGTTAGTGACTATAGAATCATTTTCTATAAGTTTGGAACCCAAATGTAGCCTGAAGGCATTTAAGTTAAAATCCTTTAATTCCGATGACCAAAACTTATGGATACATCATTGTGTCTTGTTAATGGCCTACTCTCTCAATTTTGATGTTGAAATTGTAGTTGTACAAAAGTTTTGGATTTCATAAACAAGGTCAAATCCTCCCATTTTCTATAAACAGTTCATTCTTTCACTATAGTTTGGGCACAAGCAAGGAGAAGATAGGTAAGGTTGTGGGAAGGTGACGATTGTGTTTGAATTGAGTATAAACACAGTAGTGGATGGAGTCCTTGAATAATGCATGATTATATTGGACATAATATGTATTAATTGGCAGATTTTTGAGGTTGTAGAATTATGGTGATGAAGTCATTAGTGCATTTATTATTTGTTATAAAAGTATTAATGTGAAACATGATACGATACACAGTAAGAATACAATTTTGGTTCTTTAAAAATGTCTCTTAGATTTGTGGAGTTTTTTTGAGAAAGTGAGGAAATTGGTTGAATGTATATGATTCTTTGTTTATCCAGAATTTGTAGTTAATGCAAAGTTTTAGTGTAAGAAATATTTGGACATGAATGGTTTTTGTTATGCGGATTTAAATTTTGAATTGTTTAACCTTATACTAGTCAATCTACAACACACAATTGAATCAACTGAAGTTAGACACTTTGGCCCTTGACGCAAAAAAACTAAGATATGTTAGTGAAGGAAAGAAGTTGAATGTATTGAGTGAACATACATCAAGTGCATAATGGGTGGGGTACTTAGGTGATTTCTAGTCTATTTCGTTATTCTTATCACATAGATACCTTTATGGAGATGGAGCGAAAGGGGTCATGACCAGCTCACAAGTATATTTTGTTTTACTCTTATCATCAAAGTACGTAAACATCATCTAATGAGACTTACTAAATCCTTGTGGTCCTTATGAGGGAGACACCTAAGATCTTCGCTCTATCGGGTGAGTGCATATGAAATTTAGTGCATATGGAGATTGTGTTATATGATTATATTTGACATTAAGTGTACAAGGTAAGATACTTGGCTGACATACAAGTGAATCATGAACTTCTTTCGACATGGATAGGATTTCACGTGTAAATATAGGGGTAATTCTGAAGTTCTTACACGAGTAGCATCTATTTTTATGTCCATGAGTGTGGAATGCACAATGAAATACACATTAACAATCAAATGTAAGCTATATAGGTGCAATGTTTTACCTTTTTTGCTATGAAAATGTGGGAAGATGAGTGTAATAGGAGTTATTATATAAATCGTTCCCGAAAGTAGATGTTTCAAAGATGCACTACTATATCCTAAGCTTATAGATTAGTTGATAAAATTTAAATGAGGGAGGAATGTGAGTTTATTGGCTCGTTTTTTGTATTTGAAATGTGTAGTGGATATAATGTTTCACACATAACATAGTGCAATTTACATAATGTCTAAAAAATGGTGAGCTTACAAAGTGAGTGTGCATCAATCTATATTAGATGGGATTCTTCACAAATGCCCTTGCATATAAGCAGACAATCTATACATGGGTAAGGTTTTTGGCATTGCACAGGGTGGTTGCGACCTATTTAGTTGTACTATTATTTTTGGATATCATAATGTATGGAATGAATGGTCTGATGCACCATGGAATATGGATGAAGTGGGGTACATGGCTAATACTTTAACGTACTGGCATAATATTTGCACATACATACGTTTATAAAATTTGAGAGGTTGTCATGACTAGTTAACTAGTGTCTATTAATTCATAATATCAATAAAAATATAGGTTTGTTTGAGCTGTTTGCGAGGGTTCCAATAGGTTTGTAGAGCGGGGGAAAGGCGGTTAGGGTATTAGATGAGTGTACATAAATTTTTTATAACCAAGTTATATAAAATGTATTGTAGTGTACTTATTGCTAATGTTTATCTACATAAGGTATTTGAGAGGAGGGGGAATGGGAGTTGCGTGTGTTGGGTTTTTGCATGCGAAATGCAGACTTAGTGGATGTTTCACGAATACAATCTCGAACATGCATATTGTCTCTTTTTGAAAATCTACAATGTGTAAGAGGGAATGGGGAAATAATTTCAGTGTGTTGAACTTATATGTAATCTTTCTTCTTGGTGCAAGGCTTTCTTGATTACCATGTTTGCATTGGCTAATTATGTATGCTAAGATTTGTGGTGATGGAGGGTGCATTTTTACTTTCCCGTAAACATGGTACATATTGTTTTCCAATGCTTTTTATCCTTCACTCACTTAGTAGATTCTTTTATGTTTCAAAACATATCTACACGTATGATTTGGTGAAGTTCTTTCTCAACTTGTCAATAATTGATCGCGGTTGTTATATTGACCATATGTGGAAATTCATGGTCTATCACATGTGAGATTTTTAGCTCCATACATGGAAAGAATGGTTAAATAACTAGAATCAAACCTTGATTTTGATAACAAAGACAAGGTTATTTACGAAATTTATCAAAAGTGGTGTTTAAGTTTCTCAAAATTTCAGAAGGAATATCTTGTTCATGGGGTCATTTGTACACGTATGGAGAACTCATGCTAGCCCAAATAATGTTTGCTCATTATGATGGCCAACGAGTACTAGAGCATGTTGTCGAGTTACATGCATATGAACATGACCAAATGCACCAGTTTAACATAATTGTTTGAGACGTACAATTAATCATGCCTTGTTGATACATATGATGATCTATGTATGATATTTTGACAAGAAAACTTTTGGAATTGATGTTTCACATGTACAATAAGTATAAAAAAAGTATCCAATCTAAGTAATGACTTCTTATATGTAAAGAATAATGTTCTCTATATGTTCCACCTACTATACAAAATTATGGATTGTAAATTAGACCTACTTTACAATTCGTGTAAAGTCTATGTTGGATTTGATACACATATGTAGCTGATTTGGAATTCTTATTTTGTGCATTATATATGTATGCGTTATACAGTCTCCCCCCTTCCCATAAGCTATTCAGTTTATTCGTAGAATAAATCAAGGCTTGTTTTGTGATAACCTTAAAAATCATACTTTTAAAATATGTTTTGTTTCAATCTCATTATTTTTTAGTTATGTGTGTTTATAGATTTATGCTCATTGTATAACTTCCATTTCCTACATTCCTTCCTAAACATCAAAATCACATTCATGTTCAAGAGGTTGTAACAATTCAAAGATACCCCAATTATAGAGACATCTCCGAAAGCTAAAAAGTGTAGTGAGTTAGACTTTCTAGTTATACAGGTAGAAAAAAAGAAATGGTTCTCACGTGAAAATGGTATTCACTTCCTTCACGATTCACAAAATTAAATACTGCTTTCCTCATGAAAATGCTTCCTACCTACTTGTAGGTGTTTCAACATCAATTTCAAAACATACTAATGAGGGAAGACATAAGTTTTTTGATTCACCCACGTTGATGCTTCTTACATACATGCAGAGTGACATACCCTACTAATGTGCTAGTGAAATATCATCTTAAGGTGTTGATCTAAACGGTATTTGTGAGCTTGTGATTTGAAGTGACTAACTTAACAGTTTTTAGAGGTTCACAATCACACATGACTCATTATTCATGAAATGGGCTCGTTCATAATACGTGGAGATGAGTTTATGACAACATTTGACATTTTATTCTCTATCATAAAGATGATGGGTTATTTTATTGCTACCCCTCATCAAGAAAGCGTTGGTCAACGATAATGGAGTTATGGTTAATCACCCCAAATTCACACACTTGAAGATCAGTGTACCAAAAAGTGTATTTTCGCATGCAAACATTTTTCACAAAACACCCACATGAGCGCATGTCAATAGAGCCCAGATTGACATTCCTTGTGCTAAATGAGAACAATAATGGGCTCTATGTGATATTTAGTATTTTATGTGAACAATCCATGTTCACTAGTTTGTTCACTTCCTAAAACACTTGTTGATACACAGTTTCACGGGTGAGGCAATTGGTGATATATGCGATAATGGATGGAGTAAATGATGGACAACCACTTTGGTCGTTGGCCAATACAAGGTTCGTAAGCTTGATGGTCTATTATTTGGTCAACAAATGAAGAAGCATCTATTTTCTTGTCCAAAACCTCTGATTGATTCTTTTCCTTTATTGGATTTAGATGGGTGAAGAGCCTCAAGGATGAGGCAAGTGGGTTGAATTCTCAACCATTGCTTGTCCCTCATTTCTATTTAGACTTATGAAGGTTGAAAAGAGAGAATAAGACAAAGAGAGAGAGAGAGAGAGAGAGAGAGAGAGAGAGAGAGAAATGAAAGATAAAGAGAGAGAGGGATAAAGATTCAGGGAGAGAAAGAGAGATAGATACAAAGAGAGAGAGAGAGAGAGAGAGAGAGAGAGAGAGAGAGAGAGAGAGGGTGTTCCAAAAAGTTGTGGAGTGTACCTCCCATGAGATTTTTCTTTGTGTAGTATAAGATTTCTCTCATACAAACTCAAGTTGTTAGGCTACCCTCTTTGTTTGTGACATAGAATTGGGAGTGTATGGGTAAAAATGATGAGGTAATTTAAAAAATTGAATAATTAAACTCTCATTTTCTTATGTTATTTATTGAAGTCTTAACAAAATGATGTCAAGTGAAATAATTGTGTGGTGAGATATGGATTCTAATTTGTAATTTCTGTGGATGATGTTGTGGAGGACATCAGGATAGAAACATGTGGATTTTTATTTGTTCACATGTTATGGATTCATGATCTTGAGGAAAACGTTCACAAGCACTTAAATAATAAGCATTAAAGAGAGAATACTTTTCTTATTTTAATTTTGTTTTTCTTAGATGTGAGAACTTGTACTTATCTTAAGGCAAAATAAATGAATAAAGCTCATGAAACTAAGGATATAAGTTTTTTTTTCAAGTTTTGGCAAGTTTTTTTATTTATATTTGATAAAACTAAGTGGATCAAATTTGCCCCACTTGAATAATAATTGAACTACTTTGTGCGTGTAGTGTGTGTAGAATGAATTTGTGTTTTGGATGTGTTCAAGGCATTTGGTATCTACTAATGATGGTTATCCATAACCTTTTCAACCCCTAAGATCTAACTTCAATTTATGTCCTTATACTTTATCATAACGTTAACACCAATTCTAGCTACAAAAGTTCTTCAATCTTTCCTTTTCATTTCATTTTTTAAACACTCCCCCATGTTTCTGCTGAGAAAACTTGAATTTAAAAGTTTAGTTTGAATGAGAACAAGAACTTGGATATTCTCATGTCGTTTAAATGTTTTTTGTTCCCAAGACAATTGTTGTATAGGAAGGATACTTGATAATTGACACATTAGGAGAGGGAGAAGCTGAAAACAAATGAATATTGTTGAGTATGTGAAGACATCCTTCAAGGATAAATTAAAAAAGCACAAATGATCTTAGTAAAAACCCATGGATTGATGCCTTTACTCAACGTGTGGTGTTTACATAACATTTAGAAGAAGATATTGTTCACAAGTATGTTTGCCGCCACTTGTTATCGGTTGTTCTGGATTGAATGGAATCCTTGGTTGACCAAGTCAAAATTATTTTTCTCAACTACCTTGGACCCTCGAGAAATCCCTTCATACAATCAAGAGGCTACAGATTCTTGCCATATTCTTGTGGTGTTGATTTCACTTTTCTTCCCCATGCTAGGTGGTAGTTGTCCTTGACTTTTGCACGTGAGTTTTGAACCTCTAGTGTATGATAAAAATGTAATTTAGCGTACAATTCAACCACATGTAACATGAATAGATTGCATAAAATCCAAGGACATTTGGGGTATTTTGCCTTCATTACATTTTCTCCACCATACGCAGGCACCCTATGAGAGGCACATGTCGTCGGGTGCACTTCATTATTGATTCAAGAAAGTCATCGGTGATGTTTTTTCTACCAAAGGAATGCTCAATTGCCATATCATTATGTGATTCTTGTTATTCTAGGGCGTATTATAACTTTTCATAACAAAAAATGGTGGTGAATTGTTAAATAGTTCGCTTATGAGCACATGGTGTTTGCTGATCACGATGATGGCCTGGAATTTTCTTACCATGTGCGGTATCAAGCTTCATGTTGCTTTGAGAAAGTAGTTCTGGAAAATACTCATCATGAAACACAAAATTGGTTCAACACTTTGAACCAAGAGTGTGAATCTATAGCCATACGAGTTGGTTGTTTTGTACGGTATTGATGGAAGGAGCAGAATTCTTGTAGCAACTGCTATCTCGACAACGAATTTCCAGATCAAATATCGGACTTGACAATGATGGCTGGAAGTTGACTTCGCGAAAAGTCATTGCACTGTTTTTTTCGCAGTGAGATGTTGAATGAACGCCAATGCGATCCCTCTTCATTGGAACGAGGTCGACGGTCCTCCGCTGCCACTCGCCTCCTTCCTGCCCTCGAAAGCAACCCTCCCCACTGCCGTGTCCCTCAGATCTGGGCCAAGTGCATCCGCCTCCACCAGCCGGCAAGCCTGCCAGACATTCAGCCATCCCAGCCATGGCGACGGCGACCACAGCACCACGTCTCGGCTCCTGGGAGAAGGTTGGGGGAAATGGCCAGGTGGTCTCGTGCCATCACGCACTCAACCCTGCGCCGGTGGCAACGTTCAGGGTCGTCCGTCGTCATCTGCTCAACGCTTGGCCTCGCCAGGGTTGCCATTTACGCCTTTCGCTGACTGCGACTGCAGTCGAACGACGAAGAGGAAGCCTCGAATGGTCAGTCGGACTATCGGCCGGGTGACGTCACGTACCGCTTTGGCTACAAACAGCAGTCGTCTCAACGTGTCCAAGGACGCTCTTTCCTCAACCGTGCTTTTCAGCCTTCTAGCCTCGTCTCGTGGCCCGACACGATCACTCCCCAAGGCCTCATGCCTGCAGGCCGGTTGCCCTCTCCTCCCCTCTCAGGAAGCGGAGGTGTCTGCCTTCCCGTGACGACCTAGCTGTTGAGGAAGGAGCCCTGTCCCGACTAGGAGCTCCACTGCTTCTCAGGAGTGAACGGTCGGGGGTGTGGGGGTGGGGGAGGGGTGGGGGGGCGTGGGGTGCTTCAGCATTCATTCGCGGTCGTCCCCTACAGCCATGTCTGTCGCCGTGGCCCGTTCCCCCAGCACCCCATTGCCGGATTCAGCTTCCAGGGCCTCCCAGCTGCAGTCTCCTGCACTCGGTGATGTTAAGTCGCAGCAAGGGCACCACCACAGACCTGCGCAGAACGGAGTTCAAATGCCTTCACATCTTCATCAGCAGCAGCAGCAGCAGCAGCAGCAGCAGCAGCAGCAGCTGAACCTGCTGCAGCAGCTGGAGTCCCTTCCAGACGAGGCCTTGGACCGCGTGGTGGACTGCCTGCTTCACGCGGAGCCGGAGGACAGATCAGACTACTTCCCCCTTGACTGCAACAGCACGCAGCGCAGCAGGAGGGCGCTGGCGAGCCTGCTGCTGCTCAGCAAGTCGTTCTCCAGACGCTTGAGGGACCTCCCATCGTCGGACGCCCTGCGGCTGCAGTCCCAGCTCGACGCGGCAACCAGCCTGACCGCCCTTGCCGCGGCGACTGGGCTGAGGCTGCCGCTGCAGCTGCCGTCGCTGGCGTCTGGTGCGGCGGATGCCGCTGCGCACGCCGGATCTGGTTCTGCAGGAGACCCCCTGCGCGGCGGGAAGGGAGACTGTGCAGGAATCGTTGTCGGAGCAGAAGCATCGGTGGGCGACGAGGCGGGACGACCTGCACGGGGTGTCGAGGCTCCCGGGCACCACTCCGCTCTAAGTGCTTCTGCCTCTGGATCCCCGCGTCCCTCCCATTCCAGGCAAGTCTATGGGGGACAGAAGGCCCACGGGGAACTCTCGGTAGGGGCTCCCGCGGGCGGCCGGCAGCGCGTGGCGGGTCCTGCAGGGGTGCTCGGCTCGGGCGACAGCGCGGCGACCTCGGCGGCGGCGCAGGCGGCCCTCATCTGGCTGCGGCAGCTGTCCCTGGTGGAGGTGCAGGCCCCGGCCGAGGACCGGGAGGCGGGTCAGGCGGTGCTGGGGCGGGTCGTCGCGGGCTGCCCCGCGCTGCGCGTGCTGGGCCTCCCCCGCTGGACCCGGGACGCGCTGCTGCTGCGGCACCTGCCGCTGCGGCAGCTGCAGCATCGGCTGCGCACGCTGGACCTGAGCGGGAGCAGCGTCGGGGACCGCGGGCTGGCGGTGGTGGGGCGGCTGTCGGGGCTTCACTCGCTGAGCCTTTCGCGGTGCCGGCACGTGACTGCGAGGGGGATCGCGGGGCTGGTCACCGGCAGGTACTTCGGGATCCCGGAGGCAGGGGGAGGCGGAGGGAAGGTGGAGAAGGAGGAGGAGGATGGGGAAAGGGGGCAGGATGGGAAGAGGAAGGACGTCGGCCGGCGCACGCGTGCGGAGGGCGGCAGTAGCTGGGACGCGGAAGACAACAATTGTTCAGGCGCAGGGGTGCACGGTGGGACGGGCCGGGGAGGCGACTGCGTCGAAGTCACTGGCGGTGTCGGTTTGGTTGGAGACACCGGCCTCCCTCACACGGGCTCGCAGGATAACCTAGCTGAGCTCGTCAGTCCCGAAGACAGCGGCGGCGGCGGTGGCTACGGCAGTGGCGAGGGAGATGGGGAGGTGCACGAGGGGCCCCTGTGCCTCAGCCTCGAGCACCTGGATCTGAGCTGGTGCTTCGGTCTGGACGAGGACGCGATGCGGCTGCTGCAGCGGCTGCGCCGCCTGCGCTGGCTCAGCCTCGTCGCGCTGGGGTTCATCGGATCGGCCAGGGTGAACGCGTGCCTGACGCAGCTGCTGGTGCACGTCGCCGACAAGGGCTTCCCGTGGGTGGACAACCCCGCCTGTGCTTCTGCCGGGAGGGAGCGGGCCGCCGACGAGGAGGGCGCGGGGGAGAATGGCGAGGACGGGAGGAGGCGGGGGGGAGAGGGTGAGTGGGGACAGAGGGATGGGGACGCGGGTGAGAATGAGACGAGGGGGCACCGAACGCTTCAGCTGGATCAGGGAGACGGAGAAGCTGGAATGCATGGGGGTGAGAGTTGGGACAGGAGGCATCAGCGGGAGGAAGAGTGGGAGGAGGAGGAGCGGCGGGGTCAGAGGCAGAGGGAGGGGGCAGGAGGCGGGGCAGAGGACGGGGAAGAGGACGGGCACCAGGTGCCGATGGTATGGCAGGAGCACAACGGTCACTGGGAGCACGTGCCCCTCCTCCTGGCACAGCCCGCGCTGTGCCTCTCGCTCGTCTCTCTCGACCTCAGCGAGTGCTGCATGCTGCGCGAGGCCATGCTGCGCCTGCTCCCCCGGGACCACCTCCCGAACCTGCAGCACCTGCGGCTGCGCGGCTGCGGCCGCATTGGCGACGGCGGCGTCCGCGCCGTCGTCGTGGCCATGCCCGCCCTGCGCTCGCTCGACATCCGCAGCTGCTGCCCCTACACGGTGACCGACCGCGCGCTGCAGCACATTGCGCGGCTGCGGGGGCTGGAGCAGCTGTGCCTGGGGCCGAGCAAGGCGGTGACGGAGGAAGGGCTGCGGTGGGCGGTGGGCGATCGCCTCACACAGCTCACATCGCTCCTGTGCTACCGCTGCCCCAAAGTCTCGAAGGAGGGCGCGTCGCTGGAGCTGATCAGGGCCCGGGCCAAGTGGAGCCGGGCCGCAGCGCCCACGGCGGAGAATCCGCGGAGCCGGGTCGCGTGGCCTTTCCGTTGAGGGGGTGGGGAGGGGGGGAGGTGGGGGGGGGGGGGGGGG
>SZWC01002065.1:30745-47542 GCA_023375785.1 Penium margaritaceum | reverse complement strand
TGAGCCACTACACCGAACAGAGCTCGAGCTGAGGTCATGCGGCCGACAGGGGCAAAGGTGTCAGTGTAGTCAACTCCCTCAATCTGAGAGAACCCCTTGACGACCAAGCGGGCCTTGTAGCGTTCCAGTGAGCCATCAGGCTTCACTTTCTTGCGAAAGACCCACTTGACCTGAATCGCCTTCCTCCCAGGGGGAAGATCGACCAGCTCATAGACTCCGTGCTCTCGGATAGCGCGAAGCTCATCCTCGCAAGCAGCTCGCCAGGCATCAGAATCCTGCGATGAGAGAGCCTCCCTCAATGTGCCCGGATCAGGGGCCAGAGAGGGGGAACTCTGCGTGGCAAGTGCAGACGCCACAGTGTCAGGCCTGACAGTCACGAGATCAGCTGCTGCGTCACAGGCGATATGGAACTCGCGAGTGACCAGATCGTGCCCGATGGGGCACGCTGGGTGTACCTCTGTAGGCTCAGTGCGGGCACTCAGGCCTAGGGCCTTTGTGCCTGGATCACCGCTCGCGATGCTGCGAGTGGGGCGCCTGGGTCCGGGACCCGACACCCGCTGAGCTCCGGAATCCAGTGGTCGAAGGCGACCACCGGGCTCACGAGAGTAACCGGAGGTCGAGGGACGAGCAGCAGGCGCAGAGACGGGCACCTCCACAGGGTCAGGGACAACCGCAGCAGGTGAGGACTGAGACGAGGCAGCCGGGGATGCCGTGCGAGGAGACGCGTGTGTGGGGGACCCAGAGCTGGGGGTGTCAGCGGGTAAGGCCGGCCCGGACACTGAAAGAGTGTCAGTCGAAGCAGGGACAGGAGTGGGCTGGACTGGGTCAGACACCTGGGCAGGAGTGCTAGCAGGGACAGGCGGGAGCTGGACTGGGTCAGACACCTGAGCACGGGTGCTAGCAGGGACAGTCGTGGGCTGGACTGGGTCAGACGCCTGAGCAGATGTGCTAGCAGGGACAGGCAATACCTCTGGGCCAACGGCGATAATAGCCGGGTCGTCAAGTGCTGGAGACCGAGAGGGGGCTCGAGCGGACCCATCAGCCTGGCGACCAGTGGTCGACGGCGGAGACATCTCCCCCATCCGCCGAGAACCCTCACAGGAAGGGACATGGGCGGCAGAGAGGGCTGTGATGGAAGTCAGATCACGGTAAGTGAGTGACTCAAAAAACAGCGCGTCCCGAGACTCAATGACACGACGGCGAGTGGGGTCCCAGAAGCGCCAGGCCTTCGACCGCGGGGAGATGCCGATGAAGGCACACAAGCGACCCCGAGGGGAGACCTTGGACCCCTGCTGGTCCTCGGTGTACCACACGGAGGCCAGGGAACCCCAGACGCGAGCGAGGCGAAGATCAGCACGGTGGCCAAACCAGAGCTCGTACGGTGTAACATGGTCCGGAAGCGGACCATGCGGGAGGCGGTTCCAGACCCAGGTCATGTAGGAGAAACCCTCGAAGGCGAAGGACTCCGGGAGACCGCACTCAGACCGCATGGCGCGGACCGCGTCCTCCATGGTGCGGTTCCAGCGCTCAGCGACACCGTTCTGCTGTGGGGTGGCAGGAGCGGAGACCTGGTGAAAAATGCCGTGCTCAGCGAAGAAGGCGTCCATCTCACCAAGGTACTCGCCACCGCGATCCGATCGGAAGGTGTGTAACGTGTGGCAAGACTGACGCTCAGCCATCACGAGCCAGAGCCGAACCGCGAGGGCGGCGTCGCTCTTCTGACGCAGGCTGTAGACCCACCGCATCCGGGTGAAGTCATCAGTCAGTGTCAGAACATATCGGCCCCTCTCGGATACGGACTCAACCGGGAGAGGACCAAGCAGGTCCGAGTGGACCAACTCAAGGGGCCGCAGTGCTCATGAACGCGAATCAGGGTAAGTGCACCGGTGCATCTTACCCTGGGCGCAAAAAAGGCAGTCGGTCTTGGGTGGCTTCTCGAAAGAAGCCACGTCAAGACCAAGAGCGGGCTGTGTCCGGATGAGCTTCGACACAGTGTCGGAGCCCACGTAACACAGACGGCGGTGAAGCAACCTCTGGTGGTCTGGGGATAGAACACCAGTGACAAAAACGCGACCAGAGGACGTAGGGGAGCGAGGGGAGGAGGGCCGAGCAATGCGGTACAGGTCATCAACGTCTGAAGCACGCAAGACAATGCTATGGGTGTCAGAGGCAGTCACAGTCGCCGAATCAGCAGTGTGCTCAACAGAGAGACCCATCAGAGTGCAGGCACGCACAGACAGCAGGCTGAGCTCAAGATCAGGTACAAATAGCACGTCAGAGAGATACAAGGGGCCAGACGGACCATCGAAGCACACAACCCCAACACCGTGGACGGGTAAGGACTGACCAGAGCCGGTGCGAACAGAACGAACAGTCGTGACGGGACCAAGAACCACAAAGTCACTGCGACGACACGTCATGTGGTGAGTGGCACCGGAATCGATGATCCAAGTGCCACTGGGGTCACGACCGGTGGACGTCACTGTACAACGAGCAATGGAACACTCGGCATCAGAGGGACGCTGAGCCGGCAGTGGGACGGAACGACGGACATCACGAAGGTGAGACTCATGGATCCAGTCTGTGCAGTCAGGCCCATCCTCATCACATGCGGACTGTGCTCCCCCACATGTATCATCACGAGTCACGAAGGCGGACGAACAAGCAGTCTGTGACCCACTCGACGATGACAGGACACTCGCACCTCCCTGTAAGCGAAGCGCCAGAAGATGACGTAGCTCGGCGATGGTGCGGTCACGTGGGTCTGGATCACTGCTGCTCGCTGGCGAGGACATAGGAATAGCTGCAGTCGTAGTCGCCGCGCGGCCCGAGGAGTGTGCGGACGACGTCCCGGGCGCGGTACGAGCAGCATGGGCCGCCTGAAGTCCACGGGTGATGCGCCCCCAGTCAAGCGGCTGCTGGCACTCGGTGTAGCGATGGGCACCTCCACAGTTGTAGCAGTGGACGGAACGCCCACTGCTACCACTGGATGACGACTGCTGCTGGCCCGATCCGCGCTTCCTGTTCTTCTTCTTCCCCTGGGCGGCTGCTGCGACGCCCTGCGTCTGCGTGGGTGTAGACGGGGTCGAGGAGGAAGAGGAAGATGAGGTCGTGATGGAGGTGGATGAGGGTGACTGCAGGATGGAAGATGGTGGTGAGGCGAGAACTGCTGCAGCGAGGGACGTCTCCTGATGTGCTACTGCAGCCTCGCGGGTCGACGTCACCTGGAGGAAAAGCTGATGCGCCCAAGGGAGCAACTGCATGGAGGCCGAGAAGGGCTCGAGAACGGCGTCGCTGTACCGGTCAAAGATGTCGGTGTACTCCAGGCGAACTCCGAGCATGATCGCCCGGAGTGCCCACAGCTGTGTGCCCCCTGAGGTACCCAGGCGCGTGTAAATGCGCATGGCGCGTCGCCAGTAATCCGCCGCAGGCTCCGCTGGTNCACACAACCCCAACACCGTGGACGGGTAAGGACTGACCAGAGCCGGTGCGAACAGAACGAACAGTCGTGACGGGACCAAGAACCACAAAGTCACTGCGACGACACGTCATGTGGTGAGTGGCACCGGAATCGATGATCCAAGTGCCACTGGGGTCACGACCGGTGGACGTCACTGTACAACGAGCAATGGAACACTCGGCATCAGAGGGACGCTGAGCCGGCAGTGGGACGGAACGACGGACATCACGAAGGTGAGACTCATGGATCCAGTCTGTGCAGTCAGGCCCATCCTCATCACATGCGGACTGTGCTCCCCCACATGTATCATCACGAGTCACGAAGGCGGACGAACAAGCAGTCTGTGACCCACTCGACGATGACAGCACACTCGCACCTCCCTGTAAGCGAAGCGCCAGAAGATGACGTAGCTCGGCGATGGTGCGGTCACGTGGGTCTGGATCACTGCTGCTCGCTGGCGAGGACGTAGGAACAGCTGCAGTCGTAGTCGCCGCGCGGCCCGAGGAGTGTGCGGACGACGTCCCGGGCGCGGTACGAGCAGCATGGGCCGCCTGAAGTCCACGGGTGATGCGCCCCCAGTCAAGCGGCTGCTGGCACTCGGTGTAGCGATGGGCACCTCCATAGTTGTAGCAGTGGACAGAACGCCCACTGCTACCACTGGATGACGACTGCTGCTGGCCCGATCCGCGCTTCCTGTTCTTCTTCTTCCCCTGGGGGGCTGCTGCGATGCCCTGCGTCTGCGTGGGTGTAGACGGGGTCGAGGAGGAAGAGGAAGATGAGGTCGTGATGGAGGTGGATGAGGGTGACTACAGGATGGAAGATGGTGGTGAGGCGAGAACTGCTGCAGCGAGGGACGTCTCCTGATGTGCTACTGCAGCCTCGCGGGTCGACGTCACCTGGAGGAAAAGCTGATGCGCCCAAGGGAGCAACTGCATGGAGGCCGAGAAGGGCTCGAGAACGGCGTCGCTGTACCGGTCAAAGATGTCGGTGTACTCCAGGCGAACTCCGAGCATGATCGCCCGGAGTGCCCACAGCTGTGTGCCCCCTGAGGTACCCAGGCGCGTGTAAATGCGCATGGCGCGTCGCCAGTAATCCGCCGCAGGCTCCGCTGGTCCCTGACGAAGCGAATGGAAGGCGCGGATGTGGGACGCACGCGTGGCGTGCGTCTCTGCGGCCAGTAGGGACAGCGCCAGATCCCAGCCTCCACNGCTTCCGCCCAGCTGCTGCTGCAGCTGCGCGGGCAGCTGCAGCAGCAGCTGCGTGGCTGCGTGCGCGGCGGTGGCAGCAGTAGCTGCACGCTTCCGCTGCTGCTGTTGCGCGCTGCAGCAGCAGCTCGCTGCCGCCGCCGCCCGCTGCTGCTGCTGCGCTGCCGCGCTGCTGCGCTGCTGCTGCTGCTGTGCTGCTGCGCTGCACGCTGCTGCTGCTGCCGCTGCTGCCGCCGCTGCCGCCGCTGCTTCTGCTGCTGCAGCTGCGCTGCGGCTGCTGGTGCTGCTGCTGCCGCTGCGGCTGCTGTTGCCGCCGCCGCCACGCCTCTCTGCGTGGTGGTACGCGTCGTTGCTGCTGTCTCTGCAGCTGCGGTCTCACGTTGACGGCGGTCGACCGTCTCCAACGGGTCCCAGAAGATCTGCTGCAGCGGTGACTCTCACTGCTGCTGCTCTGCTGCATCTCTGCTGCGCAGCTCGGTGAGATCTGTCTCACTGCTCTGATACCATGAGAAACTGCTAGGAAGCTTCCTAGCCTTGCTGCTGCTGATGTGGCGACACTGTCCACTCAGCTGACGCACTAGCAAGCAGGAAGGTGCAAGAAACAGCAAGGATCAGGCTAGGGAGACGCGCAAAGTCTCATAAGCTTCAATAGCTTAGTAAATGCAGAGAGGAATGACAAATGACAGGTCCAGGGCATAAATACCTGCCGCGGCGCACGGCGGGTGTCGCACGCGGCAGTCCAAGAGCTGTCCTAAAACCGGCCCAAAACCACTGTTTTGGCCGTAACTCTGCGCACACATGTCAGAATCCTACGCCGTCTGAACCTAGACGTGCAGAATCAAAAGACGCACGCAACGACTGGTCACATGCATGCATCCATCGACTGACAGCGAGTATATAATGCAAAAACATGCAAATGGGCCTCATGCCCAGTCCGCCGAAAGGCGCCTGCAGGACGTAGAAAGCACAGCAGGGAGTCCCGGTGACATCTGGGGCTCTGGAACAGTGGTCGGTCAGCTCCAGACGGGTAGGCCGCCGCCTGTCGTCGCGCCGGTGTCACCAGGTCCGCCTGCCTCAGGNATGACAAATGACAGGTCCAGGGCATAAATACCTGCCGCGGCGCACGGCGGGTGTCGCACGCGGCAGTCCAAGAGCTGTCCTAAAACCGGCCCAAAACCACTGTTTTGGCCGTAACTCTGCGCACACATGTCAGAATCCTACGCCGTCTGAACCTAGACGTGCAGAATCAAAAGACGCACGCAACGACTGGTCACATGCATGCATCCACCGACTGACAGCGAGTATATAATGCAAAAACATGCAAATGGGCCTCATGCCCAGTCCGCCGAAAGGCGCCTGCAGGACGTAGAAAGCACAGCAGGGAGTCCCGGTGACATCTGGGGCTCTGGAACAGTGGTCGGTCAGCTCCAGACAGGTAGGCCACCGCCTGTCGTCGCGCCGGTGTCACCAGGTCCGCCTGCCTCAGGGATCTGCACGAGTATGGACACGGCCGAGTGGTCACAGTAAACTGTACAAGACGGCACAAAGCACAACACTTGTCTCCATTCATACACACACCTCACCACTGCAGGTGATTGATCTGGATGAAGGCTCCCTGGTGCAAGACTGTGGTGCAGCATGAAGAACACAGAGGATGTGCCTCCCTCAAGCTGCCAAGTTGTGGCTTCAGCACCAGTCTTGTCACATGCCTTAGTTTAGTAATACACTCATATACTAAAAGGGGATACAACTTGTGGGAATGCATGCTTGTTAGTTGATTGCATGCTTGCATGTTCCTAGAGTGGTGAACCGGGTTGCTGATCCCTCGGGACCACACGTTCGGCTTGTGCCGACGTGTGAGAAACCGCCTGGAGCTCGCTCGCTCCAGGGTCGGGTTCGATCCCTGGGTGGCGTCCGGGCCCCACGACGATTGTCTCGCGTGGGTGGCCCGGTCAACCGGCCCTCACCACCTCGCTCACACTTACTCTCGCTTGTCAAGCTGTGACTCACTACTACACTTTCTAAGTCGTGAGCGTTTCCCGATCCATGGCGTACGTTGTTGCTCGTTACCTGCTTTCTTGCTAGCCCAGCAACTGCGCTTACCTACTGGTATTAGAGCAGGAGGGCTGTCCCTCCCGCCGCGATGTCCTGGGACCTCATGAGCCTCACGCACTAAGTGCCGGGTGATCCCTCACAAGCCACAGTACGAGACAGCGGCGGCCTAAGCAGCAGCAGCGGCGGTCATTCTGTACAGCCATTTGCATGACACTCGCGCATCTCAGCACGAGATCTTGGCAGCTTAGGCAGCAGCAACAGCTGCCACTCTCAGCAGCTTCTCACATTGAGCGACGGGCGATCCCGCTCAAGCCACGGCACAAGGCCGTGTCGACCTAAACAACAACAGCATCATTCTGTGCAGCTGTTAGCACCAAGCGACAGGTGGTCCCGAACGAGCCACAGCACGAGACCGCGGCATCGTTGGCAACCACTCTGCGCCATTGCCAGCATCACACTCGCGGATCTGAGCGCGAGACCGCAGCAGCTTGGACATCAGCAGCAGCCGCCACTCTGGGCAGCCGCTGTCATCAACCGACGGGTGATCCCGCACGAGCCACAGCACAAGGCCATGGCGGCCCAAGCAGCAGCAGCAGCAGCCGTACCTTGCAGCTGCTGACTTCGAGCTCGTGAACCTTGGCACGTGACAAGTAGCAGCATAGGTGACAGTCTAGACCGCCGCAGCAGTCGCCGCTTTGTGCAACCGCTGGCTTTGCAGCACTGATCTCAGTCCCAACACTGCAGCTAGGCAGCATCAGCAGCAGCCACTCTGTGCTGCTGCCAATATCGCATTCGGGGACTTCAGCGCGAGGCCTCCGCAGCTTGGACAGCAGCAACAGCCGCTACTCTGGGGATCCGCTGGCATCGATGGACGGGTGAGCCCTAACGAGCCACAGTGCAAGGCCATGGCGGCCCAAGCAACAGCAGCAGCAGCCATGCCTTGCAGTCGCTTGGGCTCAGCTGCTTAGCAGCTTGGCACGAGATAGAAGCAGCTTAGGTGGCAGTCTGGGCAGCTGCAGCAGCCGCTCTGTGCAACTGCTGTTCTCGCAGCCGTGACCTTAGCCCCAACCCTGCAGCCAGGCTTGATCCCAGCGCCCTCTCGATCACCGCGGGCTGCCCTGAGGCAGCCCATCAATCTGTACACTGGCGTCTCCACCTGAGATCGAGCCAGTACCTCCGTCGTCAACAGCGGCTCGGGACGGTGCAAATACTGACGAGGAGCTTGCATACTACGAGGAGAGGGCGGAGAGAGAGAGGTGTGGTCGAGGGTGCGTCGCAGCAGTCCGGGGTATCTCCCCGGTGAAGACTACGATCCCGCTGATCACTACGCGTGGGCGGACGCGAGGGACTACGCAACGCGCTGCCAATCAGCCGACGACGACACCCCAACGTCGCTGAACCAGCCGGCAACAGCACCACAAAACGACCACCGACCTCTTCACTCTCTGGTAAGACCACCCATTTCCCATAGGACGCGACCGCAACACCACCGTGCTGTTCCCCATGGTGCAGCTCCACCTGCTGCAGCGGCAACATCTGAGGCCTCCGCTTCGCGTCGTGCTGCATCCCCAGCCGCATCTGCTGCAGAGCCCATCTCGTCTCTTGACATTCCCTCTGCGCTGCTGGCTATCCTTTCGTCCAGTGCTGCCGTTGCCACTACCTTTGCAGCCACAGCACGTGCCGCACGTGCACCAGCCAGCACTGCTGCAGGTCGAGTCGTTGACGCATATACTGCAGCGGTTGACCAGGGACCCTTGGCGGCCTCTGCCGTCAACATAGCCACTCAGGTTGCTGCAGCAGCAGACGCAATTGCATCCGCCGCAGCCTCAGCAGCCACAACACTCTCCAATGCGGTTGGCTCCGCTAACGCCTCCACAACACAGGCAGTCTCTCTACCATCCACATCACCGTCAGTCACTCGGCACCTAGAACTGTTGGTTTTGATCGCTACCGTCATCGTCGCTCTGTCAGGTGCACCTTTGACAGGTGTAGCCTGCTTCGTCGTCACCACATCGTCCTTTGTCGCAGTCGTCTCCTCCTCAGCTGCTGCAGCAGTGCCACCACTGTTCTCTCTGCACCGCAGTGCGTGGTGAGCCTGCCTTTTTCCTGCTCTTCCACACTCTCTGCCTTCCCTGTGTTGGCGTGTTCGTGCGTTCAAATTGTTGCCTTGCAGCGCACTTTCAACACCGATCTCTTACTTCCCACGCCCACTGGGGCAAGGGAAACTCTGCCGAAATTTTTTCGGCAGAGTCACGTCGCTGGCACAATGCCAGTCGACGATGACCAATACACAGCACTGCAGGCTGAGCTTCAGCGTGAGCGCACTGCATTACAGGCAGCTCTCAGTGCTCAGCGGGCTGCTGAGGAAAAACTTAAGGCTGAGTAGGCTGATCAAGAGACATTCGCCGATCACATTGCTGACTTGGTTCTGAATCGCCTGCAGCCCACACTGCGCAGCACTCAGTCCGCTAGCATTGCTGCCGCTTTTTCCACTTCTCCCGCTTCCGCTTCCACTGCCGCTGGCACATCTACCTCTGATCGACTTGCAGTCGCCGCAGCTGCTGGCGCTGCTGCAGCCAAAGCGCTTGCCCCAGCAGTGCAACGCAAGCCTGACTTTGATTCCACTCCACCCCACTTCACACCCAGTCTCACTTTTCACTCTTGGGAGGTTCGTTTTAGTGCCTGGGCGCAAGGAGAACAACTCTGGGAATACTACCATGCACCAAATCCCTCAGCTGTCCCACCTTTCGTGCCTGTCGATTCTGAGTCAGCGCGAGCGGTTCGAGCCCTCATTCGCGCCGGACCAGACGATCTCACTGATGAGATTGGATCCTACAATGCTGACACAGCACGCCGCACTCCCGCTGACCCGGTTGGGGCTTATGCCCTGATCAAGCGGCGCACGACAGTCACTGGACATGCGGCGCAGAGCGTCCTCACCGTCCAGTTCAACACGCTCTCCATGCGTGCTGACGAGACTGCTGACGCCTACTGGGCTCCCAGTCTGCGCCTGCTGCGTGACCTCGGCAAAGCCGCCCCAGGCCAACTCCCCGCTGTCCTCTCCATCGTCAACGGTCTCATCCCTGAACTCAGCGACATCTTTCGCGAAGTGAAGGCCACAGAGTTGGAGCGTCTGGCGGCAATGCCTGTTCCCGTTGACGCACCCCCTGGGATTGGGGCTTTGTGGGAGTTCACCTCTCAGCGCCTCACTGACTGGTGGAGCTCCTTGCAGAACAAACGCATCCATCGCGCAGCTGTTGTAGCAGCGACCACCGCATTTCCCTCCTCCTCTACCTCCTCAGCCTCCAGCTCATCCTCCGTCTCCACCTCCACTACCACCGCCACCTCCCTTGCTTCCCAAGGAAGTGGGCGTGGTGGGGGGGGCAACAAAGGTAAAGGCCGAGGAGGTGGCTCTGGCGGTGGAGGGCAGGGGAAAGGGGGCAAAGGTCGCGGTTCTGATAGCACGGCATCCCACTCCTCCTCCTCCAGTAGTTTCACTTGCTGGAACTGCAGCGCCGCTGGTCATGCAGCGCCCAAGTGCCTTGCACCACCAGATGATGCACGCCTGGCCTCAGCCATGCGTGCTCACTGGGCACGCTCTTCAGGGTCAGGTGGAGGCTCTGCCCGCTCCTCCACCTCCGCGGGGTCCAGTCGTAGCTCCACACACACGTCTTCTCCATTCCCTGCAGCAGCTGCCTACAGCACTGTCCTCTCTGCACCTTCTCCACCTACACCCTGGGGTTGGCCCCCGGGATTTGGAGGTCCTGTCTACTTCGGGCCTCCTTCCGGCTTCTACTCACCTCCATCATGGACGTCGCCCACTCCNTTGCCTTGCTGCTTGTGGCCAGCGCCTTTTTCCACGTTCTGCCATTGCTGCTGTGAGTCGTGACCCTGCGTCTGTCCGTGTGACGGGTGGCTTCTGGATTCTTGATTCAGGAGCCACCCACCACATGACTTCCTGTCGTTCAGCGTTTGTGTCGTTGGGTCTTGTTGGTTCTGTTCGCTTTGTGCGCACTGGCTCTGGCCACCTTCTCCCTGTCCAGGGGGTCGGTGTCGTCCACTTCGTTGGCCCTGGGGGGGAGCTCTTCCTCCCTGACGTTCTCTATGTGCCTGCTCTTGAGTTCAGTCTGATGTCTGCTACGACTCTCGACGACCAGGGCATGGACTTCTCATCCAGTCGTGGTGTTGCCTCTGTTATGCATCGCAGCACTGGTCGCGTCTTACTGCGAGGCACTCACTATGACCGTCTGTTCCGTGTACCCTCGTTTGCACCTCATCCCTCCACGACTGCTCTTGTTCATGTGGCCCGTTCCCTCACTCCTGCACATGCACAGTTGCTCCATCGTCATCTCTGTCACATTCACACTGCTGCCATTGACAGTCTGCTTCGGGACATGCCTGCAAATGGCCTTGATGCCGACACGTTCTCTGCACCCTGCCCCACTGACTGTCTCGACTGTGCTCAAGGCAAAATGCACCGCTCCCCATTCTCCACTTCTGAGTCTCGCACGTCTTACCCACTTGACCTCCTGCACGCTGATGTCATGGGACCCCTTGCCCATGACGCCCTTGGGGGTGTCGGACGTTATGTCCTCTGTCTCACAGACGATTTCTCTCGAATGCGCTGGGTTTTTGCCCTTCGGCAAAAGAGTGACGTCTGCTCCACACTTGAGTCGTGGCTGCCACAGGCTGAACTGGCCTGTGGCCGCCGGCTCAAAGTCTTTCGCTGTGACCGTGGTGGCGAGTTCATGGGTCCCACCGCTCGCTTCCTCACCTCTCGTGGGGTGTGTATGGAGCCCTCGGCACCTTACACACCCCAGCAGAACGGTGTCTCGGAACGCTGGAATCGCACCCTCGCTGATGGAGTTCGTACTCTCCTCAGCGAGTCCTCCCTCTCCTCCGTCTTTTCCTTCGAGGCCATGTGCTACATGACCTGGGTATGGAACCGTGTNATGCCTGCAAATGGCCTTGATGCCGACACGTTCTCTGCACCCTGCCCCACTGACTGTCTCGACTGTGCTCAAGGCAAAATGCACCGCTCCCCATTCTCCACTTCTGAGTCTCGCACGTCTTACCCACTTGACCTCCTGCACGCTGATGTCATGGGACCCCTTGCCCATGACGCCCTTGGGGGTGTCGGACGTTATGTCCTCTGTCTCACAGACGATTTCTCTCGAATGCGCTGGGTTTTTGCCCTTCGGCAAAAGAGTGACGTCTGCTCCACACTTGAGTCGTGGCTGCCACAGGCTGAACTGGCCTGTGGCCGGCGGCTCAAAGTCTTTCGCTGTGACCGTGGTGGCGAGTTCATGGGTCCCACCGCTCGCTTCCTCACCTCTCGTGGGGTGTGTATGGAGCCCTTGGCACCTTACACACCCCAGCAGAACGGTGTCTCGGAACGCTGGAATCGCACCCTCGCTGATGGAGTTCGTACTCTCCTCAGCGAGTCCTCCCTCTCCTCCGTCTTTTCCTTCGAGGCCATGTGCTACATGACCTGGGTATGGAACCGTGTTCCCCACGGTCCCCTTCCTCGCCACATCACCCCCTTTGAGTGCCGGTATGGCCGCCGTGCTGACCTCCGTCTGGCTCATGTCTGGGGCTGTGTGGCTGCTGTCTGGTTGCCGGAGGACTCTCGTGATGGCAAACTGAGTCCTCGTGCGCGCCTCTGCACGTTTCTTGGCGTCTATGCCATGTCTAAGGCATGGCGTTTCTGGGACCCCGACCGCTCCCGTGTCATCGAGTCGCGTGACGCCCTCTTCTTTGAGGATGTCTTTCCCTGTGACCTGTCCCATGTCCCTCCTCCGTCGTCTCTCTCCTCGCTTCGTCGGCTTGGGGGGGGTGGGTCTATTCCAGCCTCCGATCTCCGTGCGCCCACGTCTTCTCCTCAGACAGCGTCCACTGTTGTCACTCCTCCGGACAGTGACGAGGACTCAGTCTCCTCCGGGTCAGGGGCCTCAGCGCCCTCCCCGGAGTCCGAGTCACCCCGGTCCTCAGCCGGCAGCCCTGTGTCCTTGCCGTCCACCGCCATTCCCGAGTCCTCAAACTCGGCACCCACTCCTGCACAGTCCACTGCTCGCTCCACTTCCACCTCATCCCCTGGCCCTGCAGTTTCTCCGGTGCTTGACACCACTGCAGGCGGTGAGCCTCAGGTTCGGCCCCCTTGCCCAGAGCCTTATACTCGTGGGGGGAGACTTCGTGCTCTTCCCTCCTCTCAGCCCTCCTCCTCTAGGGCGCCTACTGAGCCTCTCCCGGCAGGCTCATCCACTGCCTCTCAGCGAGTCACTCGCTCGAGAGCCACACCCTCCACAGCTGGTCCGTCAGCGCGCCCCACCGGCCTTGACGTACTGGGCCTATCTGTGAGCGTTGTGCACCCAAACTCTGCAGTTGGCTATGCTCTTGTAGCCCACGAGTTTCACGGTGCTCTTGAGTCCTCTGTCGCTGGTTACGTCGCCGCATGCTTTGCGGCTGCTGGCCTCCCCACTCTCCCTCCTGAGCCCACCACTGTCCGACAGGCTCGTGAGGCAGCAAACGCTGACCTCTGGGAGAAGGCCATGCAGGAGGAGCTCACAGCCCTCCAAGATCATGGAGTCTTTGAGCTAGTGGATCTGCCTGCAGGTCGCAAGGCAGTCTCCGCCCGATGGGTCCTTCGGCGCAAGCTGAAGCCCGATGGAACTGTCGACCGGTACAAGGCACGTCTCACAGCAAAGGGGTTCTCCCAGATCCCCGGCGTTGACTTTGATGAGACCTTTGCTCTGGTCGGGAGATACACCACGGCTCGAGCACTCTTGAGTCTCATCGCCCAGCACGACTGGGAACTGGAGCAGATGGATGTCAACAACGCCTTCTTGCACGGGAAGCTCGATGAAGAGATCTACATGATCCAGCCCCCTGGCTTCACCGATGGCACAAGCAAGGTCTGGAGACTGCGCAAAGCCCTCTACGGGCTCAAGCAGTCTCCGCGATGCTGGAACATGGAGATCTCCTCGACTCTCGAGCGGGGAGGCTACCGTCGCAGCACGGTCGATCCAGCGCTCTTCTTGAGCGCCCCCTCAGAGCCGTTTGTTGCAGTGTTGGTCTATGTTGATGACCTGCTCATTGCCTCACCCAGCCCGGCAGCTGTCCAGTCAGTGAAGGACCTGCTGCAGTCTGTGTACAAGATGAAGGACCTAGGTCCTGCACGAGTGTTTTTGGGGATGGAGCTTGAGCGTGATCGTCAGCGTCGCACCCTGCACGTGCACCAGGCCGCGTACATACGCACGCTGGGGGAGCGTTTTGCTCCCCTGCTCGCAGACGTTCCCACCGCGTCCACACCAATGACTCCAGCAGGTCAGCGCCTGCTGAAGTCATTGGACTCAGCACAGCTGGGAGAGCTTGTCGACGTCACCGACTACCTTAGTGTTGTCGGCTCCCTCATGTATCTCGCCACCACCACTAGGGCAGATGTGGCCTTCGCGGTCAACTTCCTTGCCCAGTTCTCACAGCAGCCTCGGCAGAAGCATCTCGAGGCCGCACTTCGCGTCGTCCGCTACGCATTGTCCACTGCACGCGTAGGACTCTGCTATCGTGCTCAGCCCTCTGTAGTCGTTGACGGCTACACAGACAGCGACTGGGCACATGACACAGATGCTCGCAGCCGCACTGGTTATATCTTTCTCGTCGGGGGGACTGCAGTCTCCTGGAAGAGTGGAAAACAGGGTTGTGTTGCTAGGAGCTCCAGTGAGGCAGAGTATGTGGCACTGGGTGCAGGTACGTGTGAGAGTGTGTGGTNTGAGCACGATGGCATGCATCACTCTCGCACTAAGCACATCAACATTGAGCATCACTTTGTACGCGAGCGCATTGCTGCTGGTGAAGTTCAGGTCGTCTGGGTCGACACTCGTCAACAGCGTGCAGACTTTCTCACCAAAGCGCTTAGCAGTGGAATGTTCAAAGCGGTCGTGCATGCTGTTGGCTTGCTGCACTCTCGTGACGCCGTCGGTTGATGTGATCCCTGTGCTGTTCACCTCGTTCCATGTTTTGTGTGTGTGAGGCATGTTCGCCTGTGGGTCATGGGGGAGTGTTGGTTATTGTCACAAACACACGCAAGTGCCCTCTTATCTCCATTCATACACACACCTCACCACTGCAGGTGATTGATCTGGATTAAGGCTCCCTGGTGCAAGTCTGTGGTGCAGCATGAAGAACACAGAGGATGTGCCTCCCTCAAGCTGCCAAGTTGTGGCTTCAGCACCAGTCTTGTCACATGCCTTAGTTTAGTAATACACTCATATACCAAAAGGGGATACAACTTGTGGGAATGCATGCTTGTTAGTTGATTGCATGCTTGCATGTTCCTAGAGTGGTGAACCGGGTTGCTGATCCCTTGGGACCACACGTTCGGCTTGTGCCAACGTGTGAGAAACCGCCTGGAGCTCGCTCGCTCCAGGGTCGGGTTCGATCCCTGGGTGGCGTCCGGGCCCCACGACGATTGTCTCGCGTGGGTGGCCCGGTCAACCGGCCCTCACCACCTCGCTCACACTTACTCTCGCTTGTCAAGCTGTGACTCACTATTACACTTTCTAAGTCGTGAGCGTTTCCCGATCCATGGCGTACGTTGTTGCTCGTTACCTGCTTTCTTGCTAGCCCAGCAACTACGCTTACCTATACCCCGGCAAGCACCCAGGATGTCATGGCAGCTGTCTGGCAGCTGCTGGTGGATAGAGCTAGCACTCGTCGGTGCTCCTGAGCCAGCTGCGTCCGCATCAGAGATCATGTCACCATGCTCTCCAGTACTGTTGCTTCACACCACCAGTGCGGGGTATACCGGTAATCACCATGGTCGTCGCTCGTGATGGGTGGAAGCCACACAAACCGACAAGTTGTAGGTTGGGAATTGCTCATGAGCCGTCCGAAGTAGCTTTTCCACGGGATTATTACGAGGTTGGAGTTAAAACTATTTGTCTCTACCACTTCCACCTCTTCATGGTATGAAAGTCTGGCAGGTGGTTCATTCTTGAGTGAGGGAACCCAATGTGAAATGAAGAATTCAAAAATTCAAAATGAAAATTGAATTTGATGTAAAATTTGCCATGAAACAAGTGGTACGACCCACTTCAGAGGGGGAGGGGGGATGGGTGGGGGGGGGGACCTAGGGAGTGGAATTCACGAAAATAATTGTAAGGGGTAGATTTATTGGATCAAGATGACTATTGGGAATCAATCGGAAAGATGTAGAACAAATCTTCGGATGACAAGTGAACAAAATGGTGTCAATAGGGTTGCATGGGGTAACTTCCCCTTTGTTTCAGGAGAAAACATTGAAGAATGTGGCCCTTACTACAACGCATGAGTTTTTTACCTGGATCTGGCTGGAAATGGCTCAGTGATGAAGTGAACCTGAAAAAAATCTCCATATCCTTATAGAGCTGGGGTCGGTCTTTATTCTAATTTCTCCACGTGTCCCTCCTTGCGCATTGAGTTTGCGGTGTTTTATCTGATGGTTGAACGAAACTTAGTCATACTCGCCGACGCACGACGACGTTTCAACTCTTCGTGTGATTTGTCCATCGACATCCCCCCCAGAATCCAGGCGTCCGCTTCGCACGTCGCCACTTTCACCTCTGGCTGACGCAGCACACATGCGCACAGCAGGCCAGCGCGCAGCTCGCACGCACGAGCAGGCAGGCATCTGCGGAGCTGGCCGGGGCAGGCGGGCGGAGACGGGCGAGCAACATGGGCGACCAGGCCGTGTGCGTCAGCGAGTTGGGCAGCGCCCTGCTCAAGTCCAAGGCACACGCCAACAACGTCGTGCTGCTGCTCAAGGTCCTGCAGCAGCAGCAGCAGCAGGCGCGGGGAGGAGCGGACGGCGGCACAGGAGACGCTGCTGCCGTGGCTAAGGACAGCGGCAGCAGTGAGTGGGTGGAGGCGTGCGCTTACCTGCAGGCGTTCTTCTGCGTGCAGCTCAAGTCGCGGCAGCTGCGGCCGCAGCACGTTCGGCTGCAGCTGCGGAGGGAGCAGGAGCAGCGGGACGCCGCCGCTGTTGCCGCTGCTGCTGCTCTTGCTGGTACGGCTGTCTCTGATTTCGGGAGATAAGGTTGGGAA
>SZWC01002064.1:208979-231237 GCA_023375785.1 Penium margaritaceum | reverse complement strand
GTGTGTGTGTGTGTGTGTGTGTGTGTGTGTGTGTGTGTGTGTGTGTGTGTGTGTGTGTGTGTGTGTGTGTATGTGTGTGTGTGTGTGTGTGTGTGCGCGCGCCATGAGTAGTTAGACAAGAGGGAATGGAGATGTGAGTGGCCAACGAAACTTCAACATGGTCAAGTTGGTGGTCCAACATATCTTTTATGTCCTCCTGGCTTACTCCACATGCACACTCATCTCATGCATGTATAGGAGATTGAGCAATGTGACTGCGCTAGAGCTATATCACACAAGATAGGAATCATCCATGATGGAGCACTTGCCCTATGTTAGGAGTAGCGCACGCATAAGATGTAGCCCGTGGTAACATAACCCATGTCTAACATGATTCTCACTGCTTGTAAGCTGGACACTGCCAACGACACTGATTGCGGCTTGAGAATTCCTTGAATGTACAATCTGTGGATTTTGAATCTTCAAGAAAAACTATGTGAGATTGACCCAAGAACGGGGTTGATCCATCAAGAATTGAGGAAGTTACTCACGGCCAAAGGTTGGACCGGCCGAGGGGAAAACATGCGATGGGAATTCATCTTCAAGGACCAAGGCTAGACCCTCGCAAGACCCAACAAGGCCGAAGAGCACCTTGGGGCACGGTCAGTCAATAAATCAAGTATCGTTGAGGGCCAAGGGTGCTTTGGAATGGTGCCACGGTGTGTTGTTGCCAGCAAGGGCGCTTCGGGCGGCCGTCACCACCGCTAGTGGTGACGGCCGACCAAAGATGCCAGCTGCAGATTGCGGTGGTTCACGGAAACAGCCATATCTCGGCCGCTCCTCCACGGAATGATGCGACTCTTGGTGCGTTGGATAGCTGGGGAGATGAGCTACGTGATGCTGAGGTAAAAACCTCTCATCCCAGATTCTTACAGAGCTACGCACGGCTCAACAACCTCGGGTCGCCTAGGATGTGTCATCATGTACATATAGTCTTGTATGTTAACACTTTAAAAACAAGTACAGTTTACTCCTACTCTGCCACACGTTTTCCTGTGCTCCCTCAAGATAACCCTACGATTCCACAACCCCAGGAAGGTGTGCACCGGCCTGCCTTTGGTTGTCATTGCCGCTGCTGGTGCCTACATCATCCCGGTTGAGGCTAGCACACTACGTCCCGTTTACACTTGGTCTCCGAGCCACCCTTGGCTCAGAGGCACAGTCATCTACGTGGCAGCCTCTCCTTGTCAGCGTACACCAGCATGCATCTCATGTATTTTGCAGTTCCTTACCCAAGAATAACCATGAACTCTGGTGATGAGGCAGTAATCGGAGGACCCCATGAGGAAGAAGTTGCACCGGACGCAGAGATGACTTCATCTGGTACGTTCTTAATGGCCCCGGATATTGACGCATAAGGGGAAGTAACATCAATTGTAGCATTGTAGAAGTTGTTCGCCGACATGGAGGCCAAGATGGGCCTATTGGAGAAGCAAAATGCGTACCTCAATAAGAGCTCGCGAAGCATCCCATGACAACACCAGTGGCAGTTGCCACCGCAAACGGACTTGCAATGGGCGTCTCGAGCCTGCCGAAGCCAGAGCCGCTCGACCCATCGAGAAAGGATGAGCCAGCTCCACACGCTTGGATACTTGGACATGAGCTGTAGTTCACCGCCATCGGCGTGGATACCTCAAGGTACGAGGTGCGCCGCGACTATGCTGTGACCTTGTTGAGAGGGGCATTGTTCGATTGGTGGGCCGATGTGGTGTGGTCCAACCCTCACAGCAGTGGAGGAGCAATGGTTGCCGGCATTGCGGCCGCAACCAGGATCTCAACCACATTGGCTCCAATATGCATCAGTGGTGATCCTACCCTAAAATGGCCGACCTCGTGGAAGGAGTTCACGGGGTCGTTCATTAAGCGCTTCACTGTGGGTGATATGAGGAACAACGCGCGTGCCACGCTGCGTTGGCTTTGCCAAACTGGCGGCGTCGCTGATTACACCCACAGGTTTTGTGAGATCCATGCCAACTTTGGCTTTAACTCCCACAAATTGTGCTTCTACTACATTAATAGCCTCAAGAACGATATTCGCGCTGTGACAGTGATGTACGACCTCAACGATGACCTGCCCGGGATGTTCGCAATAGCAAAACGGTACAACTTGCGCGTACAACAGTCTCATGCCAAGAGCCACAACTCTTTGGGAGGTGGTTACGGTAAGCAGGGCGAGGGCGACGACACGCCCATGGATATCGAAGCATTGCAGCAGCGCAAGTGCTACAACTGTAACAACCTTGCCCATATTGTGTGTGATTGTTGAAGTGCAAAGAAGGGCGACGACAAGGGTAAGTGGCCAGGGAAGGGGAAGCAAGCCAAAGAAGGCAACAAAGGTGTCGGAAAACAAGGAGAGCTGCGAGTAGATGGCGTTACTCCTGGCTCCTCTCAACCAAAAACGCCAGTTAACCGTCCACCTAAATGCCTTGCGGCAATTAAGGAGATTTCCGAGTTCAAGGCATGGGACACGGGGTATGAGGTGGAGCAGCCCGCACTTCTCTTGGAGGCACGAGTGAAAGGCGTCAAGGGGAAGGTCGGGGGTCTGTTGGATTGTGGCATGAGCCACAGTTTTGTGAGCATGGAATGTGCTCGAAAGAGGGGCCTTGCGCTCACAAGCAAGAAGCAGACCGCTAACCAAGTGGACGATACGATTGAAGTGGGGTACCTGGCCCGTCCCCTCTCCATTTGCGTGGGGAAGCTTTGCATAACGACCATGTACCGGGTGTGCCCGATAAAGGATTACGATGTGATCCTCATTTGTGACTTCCTCCACAAGTACAAACCCGTCGTTGATTGGGAGGCGCGTACCGTCTCAATCAAGCTCAGAGACAACGAGTATCCCCTGCCTACGTAGTCTAAGGAAGAGGTTGTGGAGGAGAAGACTTGTGGGGAGGAAGCGTCGTAGCAGTCGACTCCTTGCAAGGAGGCATCGGCGTCATTGATGCTAAACTTGGTGAAGCTCAAGCGTGCGATTAGAAAAAGGAGCATTTTCTTTGGCATGTGTGTGAGACATGACAGACGATTTTGACAAACCAAAGGATGTGGCGCCTGCTGTGGTGCATTCGGCAACTCGTGAGCAGCCGGGGGCCCCATGCAATTTTGCCACGGTGCCCGAGGGGCTTTGGAAGGCGTGTACAGAGTTCGAGGACGTGTTCCCCCACACCCTCCCGGCGGGTCTGCCTCCGAAGCGGGTCATGGACCATTGCATTTACCTCAAACCTGGAGTGTGGCCACCTGTTTGTGCATCATACCGCATGAGCCATGCACAGTTGCAGGAGCTTACGAAGCAACTGACTGAGATGACGGAGAAGGGTTTCATCTGCCCATCCTCGTCGCCTTACGCTGTACTTGTCTTGTTTGTGAAGAAAAAGATAGGGGAGATGCGCATGTGCGTGGACTAACGGCCGTTGAAAGAGTTGACCATCAAGAACCGATACTTGCTTCCATGAGGCAAGGAGCTCTTCGATCAGCTACGTACGGCTCGCTTCTTTACGGAGATCGACCTTTGATCCGGGTACCACCAGATCTGCATCTCAGTAGATGATGTGGAAAAGACAACATTTCACATTTGCTATGGACACTACGAGTTCCTCGTGATGCTTTTTGGGTTGACTTATGCGCCGGCCACCTTCAAGGCGGTGATGAACATCTTCAGGCCGTACTTGGATGACTTCGTGGTGGTGTACCTCGATGACATCTTGGCGTATACTAGGACGGCAGAGGATCATGAGGAGCACTTGAAGAAGGTCCTCGAGATTTTGGAGAAGGAGAATTTTCTTGCAAAGCTCCCTTATTGTGAGTTCGCGGTGGGGAAAACTGAATTCCTTGGATACATAATTGGCAATGGAAATATTGCCGTGGACCTGCACAAGGTGTCGGACATGCAAGAGTGGCCAAAGTTGCATAGTGTGTACAATGTGCAAGTGCTCCTAGGTTTTTGCAACTTCTACCGAAAATTTATCCTTGGCTATGCCGGAGTGTCAGCGCCACTCTTCAATCTCTCTGACAAGGATCGCGAGTGGATTTGGGGAGTTAGAAAACAAGAAGTGTTTGAGAATGTCAAAAGGGCTCTGGCCTCCGCGCTAACCTTGCACTTGGCCGAAAGTGACCGTGAGTTTGAAATGGCGACGGATGCATCGGACCTGGCCATTGGTGGAATCCTCTTGTAGGACATTGGCAACGGGTCGCAGCTAGTCGCATACTACTCGTACCAGTTGCATGGGGAAGAGCTGAACTACGCCATCCATGACAAGTTGCAGCCTTCAAGAACTGGCAGTGCTACCTCGAGGTGCGGAAATGCACGCTCTACACTGACCACCACGTGTTGAAATACTTCAAGACGCAGCAGAACGTGAGCCGGCGGCAAGAATGCTGGATGGAGTACCTCGAGTCACACTTTCACTACGAGATCGTGTACCAGCCGGGTCGCATCAACCTAGCCAACGCACTCTCACCACGACAAGACCTGATGATGCGGGCGGCGTCTCTCACAATCCACAAGGATGCCTTCCTTGTGAAGCTCTTCATGGAGGGATATGAAGCGCATGAAGAATATGACGCTTGAATATTTTTCTTCGAGGTGCCGCATTGGCCACGGCGCGGTACGCAGGAGGTGGTGGTTCCCGCGGTGCCCACGCTTTGGCAGCTGATTTAGGAGGAGTGCCATGACAGTGGTCCAAGCGGTCACTACTCCGCCAACAAGATGTTAAAGACGGTAGCTTGCTTCTTTTGGTGGCCTACGATGTTGCCGGAGGTTGCTGAATTTTGCCGGAGTTGTGACGTCTGCCAACGCCACAAGGCATTGAGTAAAAAGACCCCGGGTCTCCTCCAACCCTTGCCCATCCCCGAAAAGCCATGGCAGGACATATCCATGGATTATATCACAGGCTTGCCCGCAACAGCTACACGTAACAATGCGGTGTTGGTGGTGGTGGATCGCTTCAGCAAGATGTCGCAATTCATCATGACGTGTGATACGGTGAGCGCGGAAGGCACGGCTCAGCTGTTCCTCAAGCACGTGGTGTGTCTCCATGGCGTGCCGTGGTCCATTGTGAGCGACCGTGACCCACGCTTCACGAGCAAGTTCTGCCAAGAACTCATGGAGTGGTGTGGAACTAAGGTGCAGCTGACAACCACTTTTCATCCCCAGACTCACGGACAGACAAAATACACGAGCCAGACACTGGAGCAGCTCCTCCGTACAGTGGGTGATCCGGACGAGACGGCATGGGACCAGCGGTTGCTGGTCGTTGAACTGGCATACAACTCTGCCACGTCCGCCTCCACCGGTAAGGCACCATTTGAGGTGGTGAACAGGACGGAGCCCACCGCGCCCCTCAATTTGCACGTTGCAAGCAACCTGCCTGCAGTGGAGTCTACCGCACGTAGCTTCAAGTAGATTTTGGTAGTGACGCGTCAAACATTGGCGAAGGTGCAAGAGTAGCAGAAAGTGCAAGCAAATCTCACATGCACAGATGCAAGGCTCGAAGTCGGTGACCGCACACTTCTCAACAATGCTCTCGTCAAGTTTCGCGGGGTCCGATCAGACAAGTTGAAACCCGGGTGGCTTGGTCCATTTGAGGTGCTCAAAATGCGGGCACCCATGGTGGCGCTGTTGGCTCTTCCGCTTTCCATGCCAGTCCACGATGTGCTCCACATCTTCAAGCTCAAGCTCTACCATGATCCGGCTGAGCATTTCTTGGCCGCAATTCTGAGCCTCCTCCTCTAGTGGTCATCGAGGGCGAGCAAGAGTTTGAGGTGCAAGAGTTTGAGCCTCCTCCTCCGGTGGTCATCCTTGACCTTCGTCATCGTGGCCGTGGATGGGAGTACCTGGTCAAGTGGAAGGGATACAATATGGCCCACTCATGGGAGCCTGCTTGCAACTTCAATGTTGGCGGGGTGAATACCATCCTCTAGGAGTATCAAGAGCAAACTGGGGTGGCTCGCTCCTAAAGGGGGAGGGTGCTCCAATGACACTGATCACGGCTTGAGGCTTCCTTGAATGTACAATCTGATTATGGATTTTGAGTCTAAAAGAAAAGGAATGCGAGATCCATCAAGATATGAGGAAGTTACACCCGGCCAAAGGTTGGACCGGCCGAGGGAAAAAGAGGTGACAGGAATCCATCCCAAACCAAGGCTTGCCCCTCGGAAGACCCAAAAAGGCCAAAACGCGCCTTAGAGCCCGGTTATTCAATTCATCAAGGATCATTGAGGACCAAGGGCCCTTCGGAATGGCGTCCGGGTGTGTTATTGCCAAAAAGGGTGCTTTGGACTGCCGTCACCGCCACCAGTAGTGCTGCCAGCAGCAGATTGCCGTGGTTCACGAAAACACCATATCTCGGCTGCTCCTCCACAGAATGATGCAATTCTTGGTGCGTTGAAAAGTTGGAAAGATAAGCTACATGATGTGGAGGCAATAATTCTCATCCCACGCCCTTCCGGAGCCATGCACAGCTCGGCAACCTCGGGTCACCTAGGATGTGTCATCATGTACATGTAGTCTTGTATGTTGACATTTGAATAAGAAGTACAATTTACTCCCACTGTGCCACACGTGTTTCCCTGCTCCCCCAAGACAACCCTACGCTTCCGCAAACCCGGGAAGGTGGGCACCGGCCTCCCTTTGGTCGCCGTTGTCGCCAGTTGGTGCCTACATCATCCGGTTGAGGCTAGCACACCGCGCCCAATTTACACCGCTGATTTTTCTCGTTAGGAGCTCTAGCTCTTTGACGCTTTTGGTTGTTAGAGATATCTCCAAGTTTTTTGTGGGATTTTGGGGAAGTTACATTCTCTCAACTGGGTGCTAATCCTTAGGGGGCCACCTTGTCATGTTGGTTCTATGCTATGGTGGGTAGCCGTCCTTGGTATTACTCTGATCCAAGGGTCACGCCTGATCTTGGTGTGCATCATGTTGGATAGAGATTCATGTTCATTGGGGTCTTTCACACTTCCTCTTAGCCCAATTTTCCCATCTCTTGATTTTGTGGAAGCACAACGAGCTTTGATCCATGACGTGTGTCATGTGGGGATTCTTGTTACTTTGTTGTCCACAGCCAAGATCAAGAATCTTACTTCCAGGGCTAGTTGCACTATCCCTGTTGTCCTTGTGACAACAATACTAACATTAGCAACAGAATTTGAATGATTCTCATGGCCCTCGTTGGCTCTCGGCTTGAATCCAGATCTTGGATTAAGTTACCCTATTGTTGTAAAACCTTTCACTATAGCGGTGGAGGAGACTGTCTCATCTTTACCTACATTACGTGCTCCTTCATGATCATAGGAGGAAAGCTACCCCTTCCAGTCTTATTGGAAGTAGTCACAGCGTAGAATTTGGAAAGCTTCATCTTATCTCCATTAGGTGTACGCTCCCCCTAAAGTCCTCAGGATTTTCAATGCCCGTCGGTTTGCAAAAGTGTTTGTGCACCCCAACACTGTGCTGGGATACTACCTTGTTGCCAACAAGTTCAAGTGCAATTTGGATATGTTTTTCCCCTGGGACATGCCATCTTATCTCTTTTGGTAGAAGCTCCCATCCAATTGCAGCTGAGTCTAGCAATGCCCATGAAGCTCACGAAGCTGTTACTTCTCACCAGTGTAAGTGTTCTTTCCACAAGAGACTTTGAACTGGTCCATTTCTACGATTCTTACAATGGACACTAGACTCAAACTTATGCTTGCAAGCATCTTCCATGAGGTCTAACGTGTTGAGCTTGAGATCCTTTGTATTGTATTAATTGGTGTTAGTAGACTCTAGGTCTTACCCGGTGGTTGGCACTCTTGCAAAACCAGGGTATCCATTCCTTGGCTATTACTAGCATGTTTTCTCTCACCAAGCCTGCTTCCTCTTCTTCTTCTTCTTCTTCTTCTTCTTCTTCTTCTTCTTCTTCTTCTTCTTCTGAGCAAAGCTCATGTCCTTCACAAAAAACATGCATTTAGAGGTAGGGAAAACTGAGAGGATGCAGAAAATTCCTCTCATCTCAACTGTGTCATGCGAGACATCGTTGGTGTCTTGCATCATCCTCTCAATTGTAGTCACAATACTACTATCATGAGCATGCTTTGTGTGCATCTTCATGTCTCCGCTTTGCCAATGCCATGCCCTAATAATCCAATTGATTATGGTGAGGGAAAACTAAATCAGGGGTGTTACCATATACCCTCCGAATGCGTGAATGTGACCCCAATACCAGTGGCCGCTCTTTAACAATGCCATGTCCAGCGGATCTAAACTTTCACACTGACGCATCCACAGGTCAAAGAAAACAACATATCCAAAAATGCACACGAACACCATGCCGTCGCTGCATTAAATGCAGTGTCACAATGATGAGGTCATCAGACCCCTTGAACAATCACAAACCCCACTTTTGGGGTGTTTGTGATTGTTCAAGGGAGGGATTTGCGTGGGGTTTGTGTGGTGGGTCAGAGCCACCTCATGCGTTGAAAGGGAATCTGCTGGGCCCCGCTACTGCGCGCCCCAATAGATGCCCGTGTAAAAAAAGTTTAACCCTCAATCCCGAATGCAATCCCGGGTTGGGTTTGAAAGTGTTTGTCACATAAACCTAAGGTGTTTTGTGTGCCCGAAAAAAAGAACCAAAAATCTGAAAAGGGTGGTTTTGCTCAATTGCGATCGAGTGATCACCCCTTTAAAAAATATCGCGCGCAAACTCCCTATTATGATGTAGGGTTTTATGTTTTGCGTGGACTTTGCCCATGCAAAACACACAAAAGCCTACATCATAATAGGGGGTTTGTGCATCAAAAAAAAAGTGAAAAGAAAGGGTCATCGCTCGATCACAATCTCGCAATGGAGTGAGGGTCACGATCGAACGACGGTCACATGACCCTCATCGCCATGCTCAATCAGCGACACATGTCGCTGATCAAGCATGGCGAGTGATTTCGGATACCTCGTTCATTTTTTCAAGTGCTGGATATGGCATACACAAATCTCCGCTCGTGGATATGGCAGGGTTTACTGTAGCGGGAGGGCCGGTTCGGCCCTCCCTCCTCGTAGAAGCGAGGGGTGGTTGCGCACCACCCCTCAGCGAGGGCTGGCCGGCGGCCAGCACTTCGCTGGCTGCCGGCCAGCTCGCTGCTGGCCGGCTAGATGGCCGGCGGCCGGCCAAGCGACCGGCCGGCCACCGGCTGGCCAGCCGCCAGCCGCCGATCGCGGCCTCAGCCCGATCGGCGGCTGAGAGGCCACGAGGGCCTCGAGGGCGAGGCCTCGTGGCCTCGTGCCCTTGCCCCCCCTCGCCCTCCTTGCAAAACAAGCAAGTGAGGACGAGGGATAAGGGGAGCGAGGGTGAGGTCGAGGGAGCTGGCGCAAAATCGTCACCGTCCCTTGCACGCGACGGTTTCGCGCCGAAACGGAAAAACGTAAATCGAAGTTCGTTTGCGATGAACTTCGACATAAAATAAACAAAATAACTCGTGCAAACACACGAGTTTGAGGTAAAAACCCCCGGTTTGGGTCCCAAAACCAGAGGTTTGGTTGAAAACGGAAATGGGCCTCCGGAGACTCGAAACATTCGAGTCTCCCTGCTCTGGGTCGTTTATGACAATTGTCCCTCAGTCCTGCGAAGGGGGTAAACCCTTGGCGCGGACTGAGAACGCCATTCTATGAACTCCGACGATGACTTCAGAGCAGGAGCTGGAGATTCAGCCTGTTATAGTGGTTCTTAGAGCAAGACAACCCTTGCGACCAAGAGTTCAACGTAAACGGCGGCTACGACATAGATAAAACGCCCCCAGCAGCTGCACGTAGCAACAGAAACATCAGAAGGGACTACGGCATCTACACTTCATGGATGGGAGCACCGTAAAGTGCGTTAGAGAGCTTGAAAAAAGCTCTACTTGGTGTAGACTCTTCTTTCCAGCCTCTCCTCACTTCCAGAGGGCTAGGAGGATTTTTGTGGGACGTGGTGGGGAGTTCCCACCCTCAGAAACCACAAAATCCTCCCTATTTTCAAGGCTCCTTCAAAACTCCCTCATCCAAAAATTGGGACAGCGCTCTTTCCCAAGCTTAGGGACTCTCACAGCTGAGACCACCCTAAAAGAAGGAGGGTGACACCTTGAAGATTTTTGGCGGCTCGCCAACGCCGCCGGCTCAAGGGAAGACGCCGCCCAAGAACGTGAGAGGCGTCAAGGAGCGTGAAGAGAAGACCAAGGAAGACAAGAAGACAAGAGGAAGACAAGAGGAAGAAGGAGTGAAAGACTTGTTAGGAATTTATAGACTTCCTCTTTGCACTCCTTGCTCTTGTTTTCTGAGGGACCCTCTCATCCCTTGCCATTTCCTTGTCTTACAATTTTCTGTTTGCCTAGGTACTAGTCCTTGCCAATCGCCATGAGTCACGGCTTAGGCAAACAAGTTTCAAAACCCACGACCTTGTGTCGACGTGGCGGCCTAGGAACATAGAAAATTAGTTTATAATTGCCTCACCGATCGTGAGAGCAAGGAGTTTGTGGGAGGCGATTACTCCTTAACGTTCTGGGATGATCCTCACAACGGTCTTCACATGCTAGTTGGTCACGGGTGATGAGATGGCAAGTGCCGGACCGTCCAAGACCAACAAGGGCAAGGTGGTGACGGCCTCGCCACGAGCTCTCAGCGGACTCCAAATTTTGGGAGCCGCCGCCGCAAGCACGACTGCAAACCCAAAGGAAACCGTACCGCCAAGGGCAACCGTACCGCCGAAGGCAACCGACGCCAACCTCGGCGATACCAAGAAGCGTGCGGAGGCCAAAAAGGTGCTCGACGAGCACGTCGACGCGCACGTGGGCGACCCCCATGCAACGGACGACGCGATGGAGGAGGACCTCCCGGGGGGAGACCCCGATGAAGAGCACGACGCCGACGATGGCGAAAGCGACGAGGATCGCAACCATTGCCATCGTCATGCGATGAACTCAAGCCGATTGCTCGAGAAGGGCAAGACGCCCATCGCATCGCCTGAAGGTGCCAACGGCAGTGAGACTGCCAAGAGCAACAAGGGCGCTGAAAGCAGCCACATGTGAAGTTCCTGCGAGAACAAGCCTGACAACGTTGCTGCGAAGGCAATCCGCGATGACCGTCGTAGGCTCGCGCAGTTTGCTGCTGAGGCCGTAGGCCGACTCAAGATCACCACCGATGGTGGAGATACGGCACCACTCGGAGGAATAGGGACGGACCCTCCTTCCTATGATGCGGCCGCAATGGGGCAAGGCAGCTTCCACTCAAGCGTAGTCACCGACGACAGTCTCCTCCAAAAAGTGGGACTCCTTGGAGGCGTGTACGCGAACCGTACCCTCTTGCAGTGGTTAAGGGTGTACGGACAACGCAAGGGCCTGGAAGCTATGGCCGATGCTCTGACGACATCAAAGCTCAAGTTCGCATTCGCCAACCTGCTAGCTCACGTCGGGCAGAGCATCACGGACCTTGACCGTGATCGCCAGCTGCAGCGCCTGGCCGCCCATGAGGCAAGCCGCCAATGCAACGACCTCAACAAGGTGTTGCAGAGCGTGACTCAGGTGTGGATGCACCAGCAACCACACCGTGCCGCAGTTGCGGATGCCACTGCCGGTGGCAGCGACGAGTTGCCTACCTCGACGACTTCGGGATCGGTCATGAACACGTCCTTCCTCCATAGTGTGGAGATCTTCTAGAAGGGCGTGGAGTAGACCGACTGGCTGAACTGCATGGAGCACGTTCTACGTGTCCACAAGGCTCCACTCAGCCAGTGGGGCGACCTTGCCACGACGCGGCTTGAAGAAAAACTCTTCAAATACGTGGTCAAGGATTAGACTGCGTAGCAGCCGCACCTCAAGTGGCAGCCCATGCCGTGGGAGGCCTTCTGTACGATCATACGCAAGAATTGCACCCAAAGTGAGGAGGCGTAGCGCGCCTTCCACAAGATCAAGGACTTCAGGCAGCTGGGCAGCTCACTCGAATCTTACTTGAGCGATTTTGGCGTACTTGTGGAGGAAGCCAAAAGCTTCACCGAGGGCGATGGGACTCAGACCTTCAAGTACCCGGAGTGCATGCTGCAGGAGTACTTGTGTGGTGGTCTCGCCAGCGAGAAGCTGAACGAAAAGACCACCACGATAGCCACTTGCCAAGCTTGGACAAGCTGGAGGGCGTTGCGCGACTACATCAGCAAAGTGTTTTTGGCGAACCCGAAGTACTACTCTGATGCACGACCGAACGCGCGTGCACAGCGAGGCCGCGACATGCACATGGGCGCTGCAAGGGCTGGTGGGTCAGCTGGACAGCGAGGCGGGGCCAAGGGCATTTAGCCTGCAAACCCTCCAGCTAAGAAGGCTGGTGGATACAAGGGCCCCAACAAAAACCGTAGTCGTAAGAATTACAAGCTGCAGGAAGCGCGTGAGCATTGCAACGCGTCCTTCCGCGAAGGGCTCTGCCACAACTGCATGCAGTTGGGCCACTTTAGGGCTCAGTGCCCTCAGGCTGCTGGTGGTGGACAAGAGGATGCGACGTTAACTACAGCAGTAGCACCTCATGGGGAAGGTGCAGCAGGAGGCCGCAGACAGGGCCGTGGACAGGGTCGCGATCGCGACAATGGGCCCGGCCGTGGTAACGGACAGGGCTGTGGGGTGGGTTTTCCCCGCCCCTGAGTGACGTCGATGGGGACCACTCAGGGATAAAACTAGATCACGGGTGTGGATTCATGTTTTCACATGAGGATGTTAAACAATTTGAGTTTTTGACGAGTCCAAATCTCTCTGTTGTATTCTCTCCTCTTGTTGAACTGCATTTTACACTTGCTAGCCGAGATTGCCCACTAAACCTTGCATCTCCAGACGAGATGCATGATCGTACATGCTTAGTGGTGGCGACACCGACCACTGTGCAAGAGTTGTGTGACGCAGTGATTGAAGCAAATGCACTTAAAGCAATGAGTCCAATCACGTTCGTAGTTGCTTTAGTCGATGATTTTGACCCAGTCAAATTCAAAGACTAGAAGGTGCCAGCCGAAATCACACGTGCCCACAACATGTGGACTCCAGTGGGTGAATCATGGGAGTTGCGACGACCGGCGTACAGATTCCGTATTTATTACAAACTCGGCTTGCTGTCGTCGAGTCTGTTCACTCGGAAGAGTGGAGGCAACATGACGATGCATTTCAAAAGACACCTAGCTGGTACTCCAGTGAATGTACTTGCTAACACTGGAGGGGACGACTCTTTCGTTAGCCTTGGCTTTACCCGACAGGTTGGCCTGAAGTACGAGCCATAGAATGGCGCAGTTGTTGTCGGTGACAACCGTACGGTACCCGTGATCGGTACTTGTAAAGCAAAAATTTGCATTCAAGGGTATACACAGAGTGTCACGTTGAAGGTACTCAACCTTCTTGACCCGTTTGACGTGGTGCTAGGCGATCCCTGGCTCCGTGAGGACAAGGCTCTAATGTGCTTTGAATCCTCCGAAAAGGACATCGCCGCTTTACGTTGATTTTGAGTACGGATTTATCACCGACCCGACTCAATGTCCATGCCAGCTTGCCTGCGATGCAAGTCAAGAGATGTATTCGACAAGGTTGTCGATACTTCTTGGCTCAGTTGCACAAAGTGGAGGACGACGTGAAGGAAGACACGCCAGAAGAGATCAAATCTCTATTGGCGGAGTTCTCGGATGTATTCCAAGACCCACCGGCTGGGCTTACGCCAGAAAGACACATGGGCCACACGATTCCGCTGCAACCGGAGGTGACTCCTCCGTTCAGACCCATGTATCGCCTTAGTCCAACAGAAAGGCAAGAGGCCGAACGCCAAATCAAAGAGTACCTTGCAAAAGGGTGGATCGAGCCCAGTAGCTCGCCGTATGGTGCGCCGATCCTTTTTGTGAACAAAAAGGACGGTGGTTTACGCATGTGCATGGATTACCGGGCGTTGAACAAGCTGACAGTGAAAAATCGATTCCCCTTACCGCGGATGAGGACCTCTTTGACCAACTCCAAGGCGCAAAAGAATTTTTGTCCTTGGATTTATCTCAACGGTACCATCAAATCCGCATCATGGAAGATGATGTGCCCAAAACCGCGTTTCGAACGCGCATGGGACATTATCAGTTCTGAGTGTTATGCTTCGGGCTTACAAAAGCCCTGGCAACCTTCCAAGGAGAAATGAACCAAACGTTCGCCAAGCAACTTGGACAGTTTGTTTTGGTTTATCTGGATGACATCCTGGTTTTCTCCAAATCAATGGAAGAGCACATAGAACATCTGCGCGAAGTTCTCGCAATCCTTCAAGAATATAAGTTCTATGCGAAAGTGAGCAAGTACAAGTTTCTACAAGATGAGCTCGAATACCTTGGATACATCGTCGGCAAGGACGACATCCGTGTCGATCCATGAAAGGTCCAAGCCGTTGTGGACTGGCCAAGCCTAAAAAAAAATGGTAGATTCGGTCTTTCCTCGGCCTTGCAAACTACTTTCGACGGTTTATGCAAGGGTATTCGACCCTGGTAGCACCGCTAACCAGGCTCATGCGAAAAGACGTGCATTGGGAATGGACAACTGATTGCGAGAATGCTTTTCTCAAAGTCAAAGAGCTTCTATCCACGGCGCCCGTCTTAGCTCTTCCGGATCCATCGAACCGTGGGAGGTTCGATGTGATACGCCGGTTGTAGGACTCCGAGCCGTCCTCATGCAGAACGGTCACCTAGTTGCGTATGAGAGCCGGAAGCTCATCCCCGCGGAAACACTGTACACGACTTGGGAACAAGAGCTCCTTGCGGTAGTACACACTTTCAAAAGATGTGGCGTTGCTACCTCGAGGGTGCTGAAGGGGGTGTGACGGTCATGACCAAACATAATCCATTGGTGTTTTCCAAACGCAACCAAACCTGTCAAGACGACAGGCGCGTTGGAGCGAATACCTGAGCCGATTCTCGTTCACATGGGAATATCAGCCAGGACGCATCAATGTGGCCGATCCACTAAGCCAATAGCCTATGGAGATTAAAGCAACCACCAAGGTCAGTGGGTGTTTTATGGCCATTGCAACAGCAACAGTACAACCACCCGATCCCCTTGCACCTCTGCGGCAACCACCACGAGAGATTATCCATTACAACGGTTTTGTAAACAGGATCTGGATGGGATACTATGTGGATTCTTGGTTTCAAGACTCTCAAAATCTGGACAAGTACGGCTTGGTGGAGGCCGCAGGAATCTTCTAGCACGGAGAACAAGTTGTTGTGCCAAACTCGGGAGACATTCAAGAAAAGGTTATCTCCCAGTTCCACGACCAGCCGGTTGTAGGTCATGTGGGACCCCGAAAGACCGGACAGGCACTCTCCGACCACTCTTGCTAGCCACGATGGAGTGTCGATGTCCGTAAGTATTGTATGACATGCGACCCATGTCTTTGGAATAAGGCTAGGAACAAGAAGCCTGCTGGACTCCTCCAACAGCTTCCCATTCCTGGGACTCCATGGGAGTGCGTCAACATGGATTTCATTACTGGTCTTCCGGACACGGCCCGTGGCCACGATGCAATACTAGTGGTTGTGGATCTTTTGACGAAAATGACACACTTCATTCCTACAACCACTGACGTGAACACAGAGGAGACTGCTCGTCTCTTCTTTGAGGGTGTCGTAAAGTACCACGGCTTGCCGTTGCGCATTATCTCCGATTGAGATCAGAAACTTGCTAGTACATTCTAGCAAAAGATGCGCGAGTACTTCGGCAGTGAGTCACAAATATCGATAGCATTTCACCCTCAAACTGACGGAAAAACACAACACATAAATTGCACTCTGGAGTAGATGCTCCGCATGTACGTGGACACTGCCATGCATGATTAGGACGAATTCCTAGCACCGTCAGAGTTTGCGGTGAACAACTCCGTGAATGAGTCCACATAGTTCACACCGTTCGTGTTGAACAGTGGTTGGCATCCAGTGGTACCCTCTTCATTGGTGAAGAGTGGGAGTACAAAAGGGCAGGTTCTTTCCGCTCAAGCCTTTGCCGAGCGCATCGACTCCTTGTTACAAGAGGCGAAGGGTCACCTTCAAGCAGCTCGGCAGCGACAAAAGGCATATGCCGACAAAGGTCGCCGAGAGGTCTCGTTTGACATCGGTGACAAAGTGCTGCTTAGCACCAAAAACCTTCGGCTGAAGNGGTGAACAACTCGGTGAACGAGTCCACACAGTTCACACCGTTCGTGTTGAACAGTGGTTGGCATCCAGTGGTACCCTCTTCATTGGTGAAGAGTGGGAGTACAAAAGGGCAGGTTCTTTCCGCTCAAGCCTTTGCCGAGCGCATCGACTCCTTGTTACAAGAGGCGAAGGGTCACCTTCAAGCAGCTCGGCAGCGACAAAAGGCATATGCCGACAAAGGTCGCCGAGAGGTCTCGTTTGACATCGGTGACAAAGTGCTGCTTAGCACCAAAAACCTTCGGCTGAAGTCGCCAGGTGCAAGAAAACTTCTACCGAAGTGGATTGGGCCATTTCCCATTGTGGCAGGCATCGGGCCAGTGGCATACCGATTGCTACTTCCACCGAGTATGAAAATACATGACGTGTTTCATGTGAGTCTGCTGGCTGTATACATGGCAAACGGAACCGTTCACCCACCGCCAGCACTCCTTGCCGTCGACGGCCAATACGAGGTCTTTCGCCTACTCCAGCACCGAGAGCGTACTCTTTGGTCGCGCGTTGTTAGGGAGTACCTCGTTCATTGGGCCGGTTGTGGACCTGAACATAATTCATGGGAGCCTGAATCTCGGTTGCCCACAAGGGTGGTCAACGAGTATTGGAGCGAGCTTGCAGCTCGTACAGATCGACACGTGGCAGGAGGTACCACCTGGACGCGGAAAGAGTGAACAACATTCCCACAGGGCAGCATTGATGGATAGTGACCATAGGAGGTTGGGGACGCCCAACATGGTTGTCGCGCGGACGCTCCAGCCTAAAGGGGGGAGGCCGCTAGCCGTGCTGACCTACAAGCTACAGCTAAGGTCTATGTACCATGCACGTGTTCATGTCTAGATGGTGATTGAAATTGTTACTTTTCTTTCACAATGTTGATGACTCACTAACTGACATTCCTGCTTGTTGTTCATGAACCGAGACGGTTCATAATAAGTGGGGAGGAATGTAGCGGGAGGGCCAGTTCGGCCCTCCCTCCTTGCAGAAGCGAGGGGTGGTTGCGCACCACCCCTCGCGTCAACGAGGGCTGGCCGACGGCCAGCATTTTGCTGGCCGCCGGCCAGCTCGCTGCCGGCCGGCTAGATGGCCGGCGGCCAGCCAAGCGACCGGCCGGTCACTGGTCGGCCAACCGCCAGCCGCCGATCGCGGCCTCAGCCCGATCGTCGGTTGAGAGGCCACAAGGGCCTCGAGGGCGAGGCCTCGTGGCCTCGTGCCCTTGCCCTCCTCACCCTCCTTGCAAAACAAGCAAGCGAGGACGAGGGATAGGGGGAACGAGGGTGAGGTCGAGAGAGATGGCGCGAAATCGCGAGCGTGCCTCGCACGCGATGATTTCGCGTCAGAACGGCAAAACGTAAGTCGAAGTTCGTTCGCGACGAGCTTCGACATAAAATAAACGAAATAACTCGTGTGAACACATGAGTTCAAGGTAAAAGCCCCCGGTTTGGGTCCCAAAACCAGGGGTTTGGTTAAAAACGGAAATGGGTCTCCGGAGACTCGAAACATTCGAGTCTCCCTGCTATGGGCCGTTGATAACGATTGCCCCTCAGTCTTGCAAAGGGGGTAAGCCCTTGACGCGGACTGAGAATGCCATTCTGCGAACTCCGACGACGACTTTAGAGCAGGAGCTGGAGACTCAGCCGGTTACATTTGCTCTTCTAGATCATGGATATCCTGGTTATTTCGCCCAAACTAGATTGTTGACCCTTTTCTACATATGAAAATCATTCCTTTCAACCTCTCGAACTTGTTCATGTTGATGGCATGGAGCCTCATGACATCTTGGATGGTCTCTGACAATGTATCCTCTGCTTCATCGATAAATATTATGTGTACCTTTTGGGTATCTGCTCTTTGTCAACAAGAAGTTTTCTATCATGTCCTTCATTCCATGATTTTTAAGGTTAAGCGTGCCTGCAAGTATACACAGCGCGTGTTTCAATGTGAAGGAGATAGTCAGTTTATGGGATCCACTGCCCACCTTCCCAAGTACCAAAAGTTGCGTATGGAGCCTTCGGCTCCTTACACACCCCATAACACACGTTTCTTAGAGCATTAGATCCATGGTCTTGCGGTATCCAAACTTTGCTCTTCCACCCTCATTACGTGGATGTCAACATATGTTCACCAGATTACACTTCTCAAAACAGTCACAAAGCTTGTACGGTGGAATAGATTATTCAAATCTTTGCACCTTGCCCATGCCTTGGGGAGAGTTGCATCTTTCTAATTCTTTGATGTTGAAGGGAATAGTAAGCTCTCCCCTTGTTGTTTTCTATATCTTTTGAAAAAGACACACACAACAAGGGAGAGCTTGCCATTTGTTTGGTCTTTTGTCTCCAAAGCCTAATGGATGTCCGCCCCTCAGTTTTATTGTACTTTGGATTCGTTTGACGAGCTCTTCTTCTGGCATGTCTTTCAATGTGTCCTTGATTGCCTTGTCTTCTTCTTTCCCCACTCTCTCAGATTGGGCGGACTATCAGAAAGAAACTATGCAGCAGGTTGGGGCAGCAGCGTTGTTGATGCAGCGTGCGGGCTTCCACGCTCGTTGCTTAAGTCAGCTGCCCCCTCAGTCTGCTGCTCTAGAGTCTAAGTCTGGAAGCTCTGGGTTTTGTTACTCAGAAACGCGCGCGCCAGAGTTAGCGCCAGAAAGCAGCTGAAAACTGATAATGACTGATTAGGAATGAAGAATGAACAACAATGGGAGACCCCTCCAAGTTCTAGGCCCCCCCCAGCTCTGTAGAGCTTGTTACTCAGTTCATCAGCCAATCAGAAAATAGCTCAGTTCAGGCTGGCAGGTTTTCTTGGTGAGGCCTGCCAGGCAGCCGACAGCCCAAAACCCGGGCGTCGTCCGTTTTGCCTGAAAACTGGACCATACCATAATACCAACGTTGCGAACGCAGCCGTGCGGTCAGAATCTGCTAGAAAAATAGTAAAGAGGAGTTATGGCAGCCTAAACCCAGATAGTTCCCACAATGGTTAATGCTGCCAAACAGGGCCATGAAACATGCAACTGGGACCCTAGGCAGTGCATGACGATGCAGACGCGATGGGACACGCTGGACGCATGCCAGCAGCAACTGCGGTGTCAATGACCGCCGGCAGCACGACCGCCGAGGAGGCCTGCCGATGGAGCTGAGCGCGTCGCCGGAGAGAGGAGGCTCCAGCAAACAGCGAGAAGACCTCAGCGCGCATCGGCTCCACCGGTCGACACTCCATCAGCGTCGAGTCTCGCCGTCAGTCATCTGCACGCCGATGTACACAAGCCGGGAGGACACAACAGAGCACAATGAGAGATGCNAGCAGCAACTGCGGTGTCAATGACCGCCGGCAGCACGACCGCCGAGGAGGCCTGCCGATGGAGCTGAGCGCGTCGCCGGAGAGAGGAGGCTCCAGCGAACAGCGAGAAGACCTCAGCGCGCATCGGCTCCACCGGTCGACACTCCATCAGCGTCGAGTCTCGCCGTCAGTCATCTGCACGCCGATGTACACAAGCCGGGAGGACACAACAGAGCACAATGAGAGATGCAAAAAAACCAACACTCCCCCATGACTCACAGGCGTAGTGCACATGGGCGGACAGGGACACGGTCAACATCCAGACTCCCCCAGGGCATGTAGAGATGCAGGCAGAGATAAAGAGAGAGTCACTCACGGACGTACGCCGACCGAACTCACAGCCTTCTTAAACGAGTCGCGCTTCAGTGCCTTGGTCAGGAAGTCAACCAACTGTCGTGCTATCTCAACCCACACGATGATGATGCTGCCGTCATGCAACAATGACCGCACATAGTGATACTCAACGTTGATGTGCTTTGTGCGGGTGTGATGCACGCCGTCATTGTCGGTGATGGCCATGGCACTCTCATTGTCACAATGCAACGTGATGGATGGGACGGACTGACGCAACTCGGACAACAGACGACGCAACCACACACTCTCACACGCGCCTGATCCAAGAGCCACGTACTCAGCCTCAGCAGTGCTGCGTGCAATGCACCCCTGCTTGCCACTGCGCCAGGACACAGCCGTGCCGCCAATCAGAAAGATCCAGCATGTGCGACTCTTACCGTCAGGACTGCCGGCCCAGTCGCTGTCGGTGTAGCCCACTGCGACAACAGACGGTTGATGGCGGAACATGAGACCTCGCCGAGGAGTCGAGACGACATAGCGCAGTACTCGGATCGCGGCCTCGTGGTGGAGGTGACGCGGAACCTGAGAAAACTGGGCCAGGAGGTTGACGGCGAACGCGATGTCTGGACGCATCGTCGTCGCCAAGAACATCAGTGACCCGATGACTCGCAGGTACGTGGTCACGTCAACTGGCTCCCCCACAACTGCTGGGTCAGGACTCTTCAGCTTCACCTGGCCATCGGGCGACATGGGTGAGGATGTGCTCGGCACGAGTGGGAGGTCCTCGGCGAAGAGAGTGGACAAATTCTGCACATAAGCAGCCTGATGGACGTGGAGGATGCCCTGGGAGCGATCATGCTCGAGCTCCATGCCCAGGAAGACTCGGGCAGACCCGAGATCCTTCATCTGGTAGGTGGCGTGCAGCAGGTCCTTGACGGGCTGGATGGCGGCCGTGTCTGGCGATGCAATGAGGAGGTCGTCGACGTAGACCAGAACAGCAGCGAAGGTCTGGCCTCGCGGACTGACAAACAGTGCAGGGTCCGNGTCGAAGCCTGGTGGCTGCACCATGTAAAGCTCCTCACCCTCCAGTGAACCATGGAGAAAAGCGTTGCTCACATCCATCTGATGCAGCTCCCACCCGTATTGGGCGACCAGGCTGAAGAGCGCCCGGCTGGTGGAGAACCGGCCAACTGGGGCAAAGATCTGGTCATAGTCGACCCCAGGGACCTGGGCAAACCCCTTTGCAGTGAGGCGGGCCTTGTACTTGTCCAAGGACCCGTCGGGTTTCCACTTGCGCCGAAACACCCACTTGGCACTGATGGCCTTCCGACCTGGAGGAAGGTCGACGAGGTCATACACGTGGTGCTGTCGGATAGCGGCGAGCTCATCGGCGCAGGCAGCGTCCCAGTGTACGGCCTCAGGAGAGGCTCGTGCCTCGCACAAGGTGGCTGGGTCCTCTGGGCGTGCTGTGGAGCGGACTGAGAGAGCATGTGCCTCTCGCGCCCCAGGTGGGATGCGCGCCAGGGCAGCCACGAAAGCGTGCCGATGCTCGTGATGGAGCATGGCGTAGCCCAATGCGGAGCCAGGGTGCAAGTCTGCAATAATGGCCGACGTGGTCAGGCCCAGGGCCTTGGTACCAGGGTCCCCACTCACGACCGTGGGAGTGGAGGAGGCACGTGGAGCCACGGGGGGTCGAGGCGCTATCGAGCGCGGTGCGACGGTCTGCACGCTCACCGACGACCTGGGTCGGAGGCTGCCGCCGGGGCCACGTGTGTAGCGTGGCAAGGCATGCGATGGCGCTGATGGGCCAGTGGAGGCGACTGGGGCTGTCGGCTCGGAGAGATCAGCGGACACGACGGGGGCTGCCGGCCCGGAGGGAACAGCAGACGCGACTGGGGGAGCTGGCCCGGAGGGACCAGCGGACGCGACTGGGGCAGCTGGCACGGAGGGACCAGCGGACGCGACTGGGGCAGCTGGCCCGGAGGGACCAGCGGACGCGGCTGGGGCAACTGGCCCGGAGGGACCAGCGGACGCGGCTGGGAAAGCTAGCCCGGAGGGACCAGCGGACGTGGCTGGGAAAGCTGGCCCGGAGGGACCAGCGGACCCAGAGGGACCAGCGGACGCGGCCGGGGAAGCTGGTCCGGAGGGACCAGCGGACACGGCTGGGGCAGCCGGCCCGGAGGGACCGAAGAATGTGTCACCCAGACGCGGTAGGATGGAGGACGGACTCACCACTCCCCCACGCGACGAGATAGACACAGACGAGCCGGAGCGAATGAGGTCGTGAGGAAACAGGTCCTCGAAGAAGAGGGCATCCCGGGACTCGACGATGCAGTCTCGAGAGGGGTCCCAGAAGCGCCAGGCCTTGGACTGGCGAGAGACACCGAGGAAGGTGCAGGGACGGCCGCGGGGGGCGAGCTTGCCGCCCT
>SZWC01002064.1:186129-198510 GCA_023375785.1 Penium margaritaceum | reverse complement strand
TCTCCTGAGTTCCAGCCGCCAGAGTTGCAGCTGGAGGTGGAGCCTGAAGTTGATCGGCCGAAACTTGAAGTGACCTTTGCTGACAACTGAAGATGTGGATGGCGAGGTGGGGAGGCTCTGAAAGCTGCCCCCTTCCGCTGGGGCCACATAGCGGTGGATGGTCAGTCTGGGGAAGCATTGAGAGCAGTTCATCCTCTGGACATTTGAGCAGGACCCACCAGGGTTCTGTACATATTGTGCTCATGGTAGCGTCGTGAGGAATGAACGATGGCTATGCTCTGTAAATATTCATGGCCCTTGTCTTCATGGATGATGAAGGGACCCAACCATCTACATCCTTTGGCTGCCTGTTGTTTGTTTTTTTATTGTGGATTGTTTTTGAGTTATCGTGCCCTGAAGACTGCAGATGATCTGTGTGTGCAAGAAACAGTCAGCTTTATGCGAATACGGTATAGCCAACTCACAACTATTTCAAGCAGAGGCAATTTTGCGGAGGAGATAGCATGTGCAGGGATCTGTCAGAAAATACAGAAATGTGCATGACCTAGTCATAAGGGGTTGCTATCCACTTGGAGAAAAGTATCGGCTCCTGCCAAAGAAGGCTGGATGTCTGCGCACATTGATTATTGCTGTAACGAAGTCTGCAGTAGAAGATCATTGTAGTATCCCAAAGCATGGTATTTTGGTTTTGTGGACAGTTGAGACTACCACTGCTACTGTTCCTTGGGTAATACTGGTAATCATGGTTCATAGTGTTCCATCAAGTCTGAGAGCAGTCTTGATCTGATTTTCTAGATTTTGTCTCACCTCACTGTCTCGTGCCACACAGCACGAGATAATCTCGAACTGTCTCATGCGGGACGGGACAAGACTGAGATACCTCACACGTAATGCATGATCGAGCCGAGAATCTCGTACCGCGGTGTGACTCTCGCCTTTTTTTCTTCTGTGGACCTGCCACATGTGCCAAGGCATTTAGAACCAACCAGGCACTCGACCTGTCAGAATATGAAGTGGGCACATCCAGTGCGCAACACATACTGTTTGGAAACGATAGCGGAGGGTCAACACTAACATTACAAAGCATGACAGGTACTTTTTCGTGAACAAACCAATAAATTTCCGAGTCTTCCCGTAGGTTCAATTCGTACAATGTTCTTTCTACATTGTTAATAATGTTGGTTTTCGTGCATCTCTCATTGTACTCTGCTGTGTCCTCCCGGCTTGTGTACATCGGCGTGCAGATGACTGACGGCGAGACTCAACACTGCTTGAGTGTCGCTCGATGGAGCCGACGCGCTCTGAGGCCCACTCACCGTTCGCCGGATCCTCCTTCCTCCGCCGATGCGCTCAGCTCCATCGGCAGGCCTCCTCGCCGGTCGGGCCGCCGGCGGTCACNGGGTTTTGGGCTGTTGGGCGTCTGGCAGGGCTCAACGAGAAAACCCTGCCTGCTAGAAAATATGTAACGAATTGGTACGGGAAGCTTGGCCCACTGGGCCAAAACCGCGGTGATTGAGGGCCTCCTACCCTCAACCCATCCCGACCAATCGCCCACAGTCTCGGACCCGTCCAAGCCATGAGGAGAGGACGGCCCGCGCTACACTCCTCCCACTTACGAGTGGACCCGCCTTCCGCGTCCACAGAGGGACTCGAACCCTGGCGCTCTGATACCAATGTAACGAATTGGTACGGGAAGCTTGGCCCACTGGGCCAAAACCGCGGTGATTGAGGGCCTCCGACCATCAACCCATCCCGACCAATGGCCCACAGTCCAGGACCCATCCAAGCCATGAGGAGAGGCCGGCCCGCGCTACAAAATAGGTCTATGACTATTTTCTGATTGGCTGGTTTGCTGAGTAACAAGTTGTACACTGTTGGTTTACGTGCCACAAACATGTTGTGACCTCTGGCCTAGCTGCATACTCACCGCACTGACGCAGGTGACTGATACTAGAGGGACATCGGTGCTGACGCTGTACCTCAAGTGGTGGTAACTCGTGGGCGTTCAGAGAAGACAATCCAGAGTCGCTCGCAGAATTGAGTGTTCCCCCTACCACAGCATCTCACAATATAAGTGCTTGGTGACACTAGGATTTCTAGTGGTTTTTTTGCCTGAGAAAGAGGGGATTGTGGCCGGGTTGTTTTCTCGGCCTGGACTTGCATGTTCTTGAATATTAATGTGGGGACAGGTCCAGGTTCTACCCTAGCTCGGCGGGGGTGAGAGCGAGGGTGGGCTCGCTGCTCGCTCGCTCGTCACCTCGCAAGCAGCTTAGGGCCCGCGTAACACCTCTGTCATATGTTACTGAGCCACTTGCGTTTTTTCTTCTTCGCAAATCCGCCGCCATTTATGGCGCTTTGTCTCTTGCATGCTCAGCCCGTGCTTCCCTCGACCCTCACTCTCCCTCCTACCGGGATCCTCTATCCTCTGGTATCAGAGCAGTGGAGAGAGGAGGTGTTGAGCTCGTGAATCGAGCGCTCGATCTCGGTGTGCGGCCAATCCTCGTCGCCACCACCGCTTCCGCCGTCACTTCAGTAACTAGAAGCACGTTCTCTCCTAATGCAGCTCCCTACCCTCACCCATTCTGTGGCGGGCAACAGCAGGAGCTACGAGCGGACACTCGCAGGTGTTCACTTCGTCCAACCCCGCAGGATCGCTCCCGTCCGCGATGCTACAGGTCTCAAACTGCCTTATCTACGGCAGTAGCTTGAGCAACAGCACCACCACGCCCTAAGTAGCAGCCTCCTCAGCAGTGACTACGACTGCGATAGCAGCAGTTGCGAATACAGCAGTCGTCGCATTTCTCCCATACACTGTCGCAGATACGCACCCAACAGCAGCAGCAACGAAGTCACAGCAGCAATAGCAGCAGCCGCAAAGCGATAGCAGAAACGACAGCAAGGGGAGCAGCCGTCATCGTCCTCAGCTGCATCAGCAACCGGTGCCGATCCACTTGCAACAACAACAGCAGCAGCAGCAGCAAAGAGACAGCAGCAGCAGCAAGAGCAGCAAAGCAACATCAGCAGCAGCAATAGCAGCAAAGCAGCAGCAGCAAGGCGACAGCAGCAGCAGCAGCAGGTGCCGATCCACTTGCATTAGCAGCAGTAGGAGCAGCAGCAAAACGACAGCAGCAGCAGCAGTAGTAGCAGGTGCCGATCCACTTGCAGCAACAGCAGCAGCAGGAGCAGCAAAGCAACAGCAGCAGCAGCAGCAGTAGCAAAGCGACAGCAGAAGCAGCAGCAGCAGGAAAGCGGCAGCAGCAACAGCAAGGCGACAACAGTAGCAGCAACAGGTGCCGATCAACATGCAGTAGCAGCAGCAGCAGTAGCAGCAGCAAAGCGACAGCAGCAGCAGCAGCAGGTGCCGATCCACTTGCAGCAGCAGCAGCAGCAAAGCAACAGCAACAGCAGCATCAAAGCGACAGCAAAAGCAGCAGCAACAGCAAGGAGACAGCAGCAGCAGCAGCAGGTGCCGATCCACTTGCAGCAGCAGCAGCAACAACAACAACAACGAGACCGCAGCAGCATCCATACATCTCTCCAAATACTGCTGCTGCATTCTCAACTGCAGCACTTTCAGCAACAGCTGCAAAGGATGCCTACCTTCCTAATACCTCAACTGCCACACTGGCGCACGGTGACGTTCCAGACGCGGCCGTGTTGGTGGAGTACTACAACGGGGGAACGTTGCATCGGCAAGAACGACGTCGTCGCGGCATGAACAGCGACCGGGGGTCCGAGTCCGCTTCAGCACGGTCCGCTCGCGCGTCACGTCATCGTCCGGTAAGCGTCTCCCCTCCCCATTCTCTTAGGGAGGACCCTCTGCTGTCCGGCAATCCCGAGGTTCCTGCTGCCCAGCTGCACTCAGCGTTCCCGTAGGACGTCGTTCGTCTTGTGGGCATCGTTACATGCACAACCTCGGCTATCATTGACGCAGCGGCGGCAGCTGCAGCCACCTTCGCCGCCGCCGCTAGAGCCTCGCGTGCTCCTGCCGTCACCTCAGCAGGGCGTGCTGCAGATTCATACACAGAGGCCGCGGTTGTTGCTGGTCCCATTGCTGTAGCGGCTGCTGATATAGGCACACAAATATCTGCTGCAGCATCTGCCATTGCCTCTGCAACGGCCTCAGCTGCATCAGCCACAGCGGCAGCCGCTGCTTCCATTCGCACCTCCACCGCAGTCGCCGTCACCGCAGCTGCATCTGCTCCATCTGCCGCCACCAGCCTCGTCACAGCAACCATCTCCGTCGTAGCAGCCTTCTCTACTCTTGCTGCTGCCTGCACCACTGGAGCCTTTGCTCTGGTGGTGCCCATTGCCTCCACCGTCTCTGTTCTATCTGCTGCCTCTGCTGCTGTGGTTCCTCCACTCCTTGCTTTTCTCCGCAGCCCGTCCTCTTGACCACCTTGTCTGCATATTGTGCCTGCGTATCTTTCCCTCTTCTCCTTCTGCGGTGGCTTGTCCTGTCTGACTCGGGGTGGGCTGTCCTGCAGCTTTTGACTCTTTGCCTCAGGCAACCCCACTTTTCCCACGCCCACTGGGGCTGGGGAAACTCTGCCAAAATCTGTCCGGCAGAGCCCTCGCGTCGTCACCATGCCTGGTGACGACGAGTCAGTCATAGTGACTCTTCAGCGCCAGCTGACCCTCGCTCGCGAGGCTCAGCAGGAGGCTGAGGACCGCCTTAAGCTTGCTAAAGATAATCGCTCCGCTTTTGCTGATGAGGTCGCCGCCATAGTGCTGCGTCGCCTCCCTGCTGCGTCGGTTGGAACCAGTCTCACCCCTTCTGCAGGCACCTCTTCTTCTTCCTCTAACACTTCTACTGTTGCGCCCACTAGCACTGCCGCTGCTGCCGCCACTCTCCCCGCGCCTCGCCAGCATGACTTCTTCTCTCAACCACCTTCCCTCTCCTCTAGGCTCGCCTTCACCTCCTGGGAAGTGCGCTTTAGCGCGTGGGCCCAAGGGGAGCAACTGTGGGAGTATTATTCCCCAGCTGTTGATCCATTCACTCCCCTTGCAAGTGAGTCCGCCCGTGCTGTGCGCGCCCTCATCGCTGCCGCTCCTGAGTCGCTGATTGATGATGTCGGCACGTTCAATGCTGATCCTGCTGTCCAGCATCTTGCTGACCCTGTTGGTGCATATGCCATGCTGCGTCGTCGCACCACTGTCACTAGCCAGGCCGCTCAGAGCGCCCTCACAGTCCAGTTCAACACACTTCTCATGCGTAGTGACGAGACCGCTGATGCCTATTGGTCTCGCGGTCTCAAGCTCCTTCGCGAGCTTGGCAAAGCAGCACCTGGCCAGCTCTCTGTTGTTCTCACCATGGTCAACGGCCTTATCCCAGAGCTGTCCAATCTTCTTCGTGACGTCAAACCTGACGAGCTACAGCAGCTTGCCTCACAGCCCGTCCCCCCTGATTCCCCGCCAGGGGTAGGGCCTCTCTGGGATTTCACCTCCGAGCGCCTTGCTGCCTGGTGGACCAGTCTTCAGAACAAGCGCCTCCATCGCTCTTCAGTTACGGGTGTTGCTGCGCTCACCACTTCAGCAGCACCCTCCTTCTCCTCTTCTGCACCCTCCTCCCTCTCCGCTGCTGCATCTTCCCCTGCCTCCACCGCCTCCTCTTCCTCTCCTCCCGCTGGCCTCGCTTCCCAGGGTCGTGGCAAAGGGAAAGGGAAGGGCAAGGGCAAGGGCAAGGATAAGGGTGCTGCCCCTTCCTCTCGGATTCCGGGCGCCATTATGTGCTGGAACTGTGGCTCTACTGAGCACTCTGCTCGTACTTGCCCGGCTCCTCCGGATGACCTACGCCTCGCCCGCGCCATGCGTGCCCACTGGGCTCGTACCTCGGGCTCCTCCTCTACATCCGCACCGTCTGGCTCTGGTGGCCCGTCGCGCTTCTCCACCCCGCCGCCGGCTCAGGCTTACGCTGCCTCCAGCGTGCCTTCTCCACCACTGCCTGTTCCTTACCCTTGGGGCTGGCCACCTCCTTACGGTGCCCCTGCGTACTCTAGGCCCCCGTCCTCTGCCTACACCGCTCCACCGTGGTTCCCGTCTTCCTCCGGCGCGCCTATCCCAGCTCTGCCGGCGTCAGTGGATGGCGACCGTGGTGATCGGGAGCGTCATCTTGAGCAGTCCCTCCTCCAGCTTCTTCGCCTTCGTGATCAGGGAGGTGAGGGTGTTGCACCGCTGGCCAGAGGTCTTGTGTGTCAAACTGACGTTGTCCTTTGTGGGGATCCTCCTGGTCATGTGCTAGGTGCCTTGTGTGCGTCTGTCCCGTGGATTGAGNACTCATCACATGACGTCTGTGCGGTCCTCGTTCATCTCGTTAAGCCCCGTCGGTTCTGTCCGCTTTGTTCGTACCGGGTCTGGTCAATTGCTGCCAGTTCAAGGTGTGGGTGTGGTTCGCTTTGTTAGCCCCAGTGGCGCACTATATCTGCCTGACATTTTGTACGTGCCTTTGCTGGAACTCAGCCTGCTGTCTGTGCCTTCTCTGGATGAACAAGGTATGGACTTCACTGCTAGCCGTGGTGTTGGCACAGTCTCTCTTCGCTCCTCCCACCGTCCTGTTCTTCGTGGTGTGCGCTGTGGCAAACTCTACCGTGTCCCCTTGCACGCCCCCTCTACCCCGGCCGTCAGCGCTGCCCTTGCTCACATTGCTCCCTCACTCACCCCTGACCTTGTCTGCCTCTTGCATCGTCGCCTTGATCATGTTCACACCGATGCCATTCATAGCATGCTACGTCTCCAACCTGCTCTTGGTCTCTCTCCCTCTACCTTCCCTCCCCCTTGCCCTGCGGACTGTCTTGACTGTGCTCAAGGGAAAATGCATCGGTCTCCTTTCTCTCCTTCTCAGTCTCAATCTTCCCATCCACTTGATCGTGTTCATGCGGATGTCATGGGGCCCTTGCCTCATGACCTCCTTGGTGACGTGGGACGCTACGTCTTATGTCTTACCGATGACTTCTCTCGCTTTCGTTGGGTGTTCGCGCTCCGTCAAAAGAGCGACATTTGCTCCGTCATCAAGTCATGGCTTGTCCAGGCTGAACGTGCCTGTCAGCGGTCATTGCGCGTCTTCCGCAGCGACCGTGGCGGCGAGTTCCTTGGTCCCACCGCTCGCCTCCTCGAATCCCGTGGGGTGTGTCTGGAGACATCTGCTCCGTACACACCCCAGCAAAACGGTGTCTCTGAGCGTTGGAACCGGATGCTTGCCGACGGTGTCCGCACGCTCCTGTCTGAGTCCGGTTTGCCACCACTCTTTGCCTTTGAGGCTATGTGCTACATGACGTGGGTATGGAACCGTGTTCCCCACGGTCCCCTTCCCCGCACCGTCACCCTGTTTGAGCGCTAGCATGGTCGTCGGGCTGACCTTCGCCTCGCTCGAGTCTGGGGTAGCATCGCTTCTGTCTGGCTGCCGGAGGATTTCCGTGATGGCAAACTGTCCCCTCGTGGTCGCCTGTGCCCCTTTCTCGAGGTATCCTCCCAGTCCAAAGCATGGCGCTTCTGGGACCCTGTCCGCCAGCGCGTCATCGAGTCTTGCGATGCCTTATTTTTTGAGTCGGTCTTTCTTCGTGACCTCGATCGCCTTCCCCCTGCCTCCTCTTTTCTGCCCCTCTCTCGGTTGAGGGGGGATGTCGGTCCTGCCATTCCGGCAGTTCCTGTTGTCTCACCGCAACTCTCATCCTCGTTGCAGTCCTCATCATCAGGGGCTGTCCCTATCTTCTCTACGTCTCCTTCCCCCGACGTATCGTCCGCGTCCAGTTCCTCGGACGCACCCTCCTCTCCAGTACCCGACTCTCCCCAGTCTGCCTCTCCAGTCATCGTCTCTTCCCAGTCAGCCCCGTCTCCCGCTGTCTCGGGCACACCTCCAGTTGCCACTTCACTTGCAGTCTCTCCTGTCCGAGTCTCTGACCCCCCTCCGCATGTTACCATTGGTCCTGCTCCTGCCTCACCCTTCGTCCGGGGGGGGGCGCCTTCGTGCACTCCCACATCGTTCTAGCACTTCCCTCACCTCAGCACATCCTCCTCCCTCTCAGACTGCACACCCCACTGTTCACCCTACCGGCATGGACGCATTGGGCCTAGCTACTGGGGTTGTCCATCCTAGTTCCACCCTTGGCTACGCGCTCCTATGCTCGGAGCATGAGCGAGCCTTGGAAGCCGCCGTCTTGAGTAGTGCAGCCGAGTGTCACGCCACGTCGGCCACCACTGTCTTGCCCCCTGAGCCTTCCACTATGCGTCAAGCACGTGCAGCCTCTGACGCACAGCAGTGGGAGGCTGTGATGCGTGCTAAGCTCAACGCCCTTGATGATCATGCGGTGTATGAGCTTGTCGATCTGCCACCTGGGTGCAAAGCCATCGACGCTCGTTGGGTCTTTCGGCGTAAGTACAAACCCAATGGTGCGCTCGACAAGTACAAGGCGCGCCTCACGGCTAAAGGGTTCTCCCAGGTCCCAGGCATCGACTTCGACGAGACGTTTGCACCAGTCGGACGATACACCGCAGCTTGAGCACTATTGAGTGTTGTCGCCCACCACGACTGGGAGCTGGAGCAGATGGATGTGAACAATGCGTTTCTCCACGGACAGCTGGATGAGGAGATTTACATGGTCCAGTCACCTGGCTTCTCCGATGGCACCAACCGATTTTGGCGACTACGAAAGGCACTCTATGGCTTGAAGCAGTCGCCTCGGTGATGGAACCAAGAAATCACCTCCACCCTTGAGAAAGGAGGATACCGACGTAGTATGGTGGATCCCTCTCTCTTTGTCACTCCACCCTCAGTCCCCTTCATGGCTGTTCTCGTCTATGTCGATGACCTGCTGATCGCGTCGCCCAGCCAGGCTGCTGTTAAGTCAGTGAAGACACTCTTGCAGTCCGCGTACAAGATGAAAGACTTAGGGCCAGCCCGAGTCTTCTTGGGCATGGAGCTTGAGCGCGACCGTTCTCGTCGCACGCTTCATGTTCACCAGGCCGCGTATGTTCGTAGCCTGGGGGAGCGATTCGCCTCCCAGCTTGAGTCCACTCCCATAGCGTCGACACCCATGACCCCAGCAGGACAGAGGCTGCTGAAGACAATGGATGTGTCTAAGCTAGGGGAGACAGTCGACGTGACAGACTATCTTCGCGTCATTGGGTCACTGATGTATCTGGCTACGACGACCAGGGTAGATGTCGCCTTCTCGGTGAACTTCCTTGCTCAGTTCTCACAAACTCCTAGAGCATAACACATGGAGGCAACACTGCGTGTTGTCAGGTATGCTCTCTCCACTGCACGCACCGGACTGTGCTATCGAGCACAGCCGTCGGTTGTGGTGGATGGATACACAGATAGCGATTGGGCACATGACATCAACGCTCGGAGTCGTACAGGTTACATCTTCCTCGTTGGAGGGACTGCCGTGTCATGGAAGAGTGGTAAGCAAGGTTGCGTGGCACGCAGCTCCAGTGAGGCTGAGTATGTTGCACTAGGTGCGGGTACCTGCGAGAGTGTGTGGCTATGTTGCTTGCTTCAGCAACTTCGCGTTCCCATTCGCTGCATCACCCTACGTTGTGACAACCACAGCACCAAGGCCATTGCCGAGCACGATGGTATGCACCACACACGCACGAAACACATCAATGTTGAGCATCATTTTGTGCGTGAGCGCATTGCTGCAGGTGATGTCCAGATCGTTTGGGTCGTCACACGACAGCAGAGAGCTGATTTCCTCACGAAGGCACTCAGCAGTAATGTCTTCAAGGCAGTTGTGCACGCTGTTGAGTTGTTGTGTTCGCGTGTCGATCCTGGGTGAATGGTTGTCCCCTGTTTTCGTACAGTCGCATGTCATGCCTTGTGACGCTCGTGTCAGTTGGTGTCTGTTTCCGTCGGCTGTGGGTCATGGGGGAGTGTTGGTTTACGTGCCACAGACATGTTGTGACCTCTGGCCTAGCTGCATACTCACCGCACTGACGCAGGTGACTGATGCTAGAGGGACATCGGTGCTGACGCTGTACCTCAAGTGGTGGTAACTCGTGGGCGTTCAGAGAAGACAATCCAGAGTCGCTCGCAGAATTGAGCGTTCCCCCTACCACAGCATCTCACAATATAAGTGCTTGGTGACACTAGGATTTCTAGTGGTTTTTTTGCCTGAGAAAGAGGGGATTGTGGCCGGGTTGTTTTCTCGGCCTGGACTTGCATGTTCTTGAATATTAATGTGGGGACAGGTCCAGGTTCTACCCTAGCTCGGCGGGGGTGAGAGCAAGGGTGGGCTCGCTGCTCGCTCGCTCGTCACCTCGCCAGCAGCTTGGGGCCAGCGTAACACCTCTGTCATTTGTTACTGAGCCACTTGCGTTTTTTCTTCTTCGCAAATCCACCGCCGTTTATGGCACTTTGTCTCTTGCATGCTCAGCCCGTGCTTCCCTCGACCCTCACTCTCCCTCCTACCGGGATCCTCTATCCTCATACACTAGTAGGGGGGAGCTAGAACTTGGAGGGGTTTCCCATTGTTGCTCATTCTTCATTCCTAATCAGTCACTTTCAGTTTTTAGCTGCTTTCTGGCGCCAACACTGGCGCGCACATTTATGAGTAACAAACCCAGAGCTTCCATACTTAGACTCTAGAGCAACAGATTGAGGGGGCAGCAGACTTAGGCAACGAGCGTGGAAGCCCGCACGCTGCATCAACAACGCTACTACCCCAACTGGCTGCCTAGGATTTCTAGCTTGGTATCAGAGCCAGAGCGGAGTAGCAGCAGCAGAAGATTGGTGTACAGGAGGCTATCAATGCCGGCGGACCTGCATACGTGCGAGAGCAGGGGAAATGCTACCGGATTTTTTTCGGCAGCAGTGACCCGTCTGGTGGCGACGTCAGATTTTTTCCCGCGGCCACTAGGCCAGGGGAAATGCTCCCGAAATTTTTTCGGCAGCGCCGATCCCCACGCGTGACGCGAGGAGGTGAGCGGCAGGCCGCGTCCGACACCTGTGGGCGATGACGCACGCTGCAATGTCACCCAGGTGTAGTGACTGGCACAAGCACGCAGCAACAGCAGTCTGTAGCAGCGACAGCTGCAGGCAACTGTAGAGAGCAGTGGCAGCAGCAGCCAGCAGTAGCTGCGTGCAGCAGCAATAGCAGGCAGAAGTAGCAGCTTGTAGCAGCCCGCAGTAGCAGCAGCCTGCAACAGCCCGCAGCAGTAGCCCGTAGTAGCAGCCCGCAACAGTAGCGAGCAGTAGTGGCAGCAAGCAGCAGCTGTAGCAGCGTGGAGCAGCAGCAGCAGGCTGTAGCAGCCGCAACAGCGAGCCGGTGAAGCAGCAGCGAGCAGCTGCCGGGTAGCAGCCAGCAGCGGCTGCTACTACTCGCAACCCGAAGCGAGCGAGCAGCAAGGAGCAGCCCCCTGCTATAAGCGAGCAGTAGCTCGCTGCTCACAGCAAACAGCGGGCAACTGCTCGTTGCACAGACAAAAGAGAAAGAAAAAAAGCCCTACCCCACCAGCTTCTCAACCGCGGTTGTAGTAGCTGCCTTAGCTGCTATAGCAGCCATAGCAGCCACTGTAGGCGCGTTAGTAGCAGTTCCTACTATAACTGTAGCCGCAATAGCAGCAGCAGTCGTAGTAGCAGCAACAGCAGCTACAACACCAGCAGTAGCAATAGTATGAGCACCAGCAGCCGCACCTATCTCAGTAGTAGCAGAAGCAGCAGCAGCAGCAGCGACAACAATACCAATAGCTGTAGCAGCAGCAACAACATCAGCAATAGCGGCAACGGCAACAGCAGTTGCTATTAGCTACTGAGCTAACCACCTCTGGCAGAGAAGCCGCGAAACCGAAAAGCTCAAAAAGGTTTTTAGGCCTTCTTCCTTTGTTGACATGTGTCATGCACCCCAAACTTAATGAGGCATACACTTCACCTTCAAGAGTACTAACGCCTTAGCATTACATCTCAAGAAGAGCTCAAGTCGTCAATACGCAAGAGAGCATCAAGCAAGGGTTGATTGATCAGCATGCCAGACAAGTCCTTTTATAGCTGTATGTCCACTCCTAGAACTCAAAAGCACATTCCTGGGAAGTGGCCTGAACCAGCCACGTCACCAATAGACTTGCACTGTGGGCTTGACACATAAGCATCCTAGTGTCAAGGTGACAGACCAACCATGTAGCGTCCAAGAAGCTACGGACTTTCTTTCTTGGAAGCTTCCACAGCAAACAAGATATGCATGGGGCCAGGATCGACCTCATGACCTCTCACTTGGCCAAATCAACAAAATGGCCAAGGTAACCACTCACCCACATGGTGTACTCACAGGTCATATCTCACAAGAGAAAGAACATAGTTGAGTCACACTACAACGGATCTAGGGGTCATACCTCCACAAGGGGCAGAGCATTCCTGATCCGTCCTACAACACTGAACAAGGGGCA
>SZWC01002064.1:169486-181211 GCA_023375785.1 Penium margaritaceum | reverse complement strand
GGCAGAGAAGCCGCGAAACCGAAAAGCTCACAAAGGTTTTTAGGCCTTCTTCCTTTGTTGACATGTGTCATGCACCCCAAACTTAATCAGGCATACACTTCACCTTCAAGAGTACTAACGCCTTAGCATTACATCTCAAGAAGAGCTCAAGTCGTCAATACGCAAGAGAGCATCAAGCAAGGGTTGATTGATCAGCATGCAAGACAAGTCCTTTTATAGCTGTCTGTCCAGTCCTAGAACTCAAAAGCACATTCCTGGGAAGTGGCCTGAACCAGCCACGTCACCAATAGACTTGCACTGTGGGCTTGACACATAAGCATCCTAGTGTCAAGGTGACAGACCAACCATGTAGCGTCCAAGAAGCTACGGACTTTCTTTCTTGGAAGCTTCCACAGCAAACAAGATATGCATGGGGCCAGGATCGACCTCATGACCTCTCACTTGGCCAAATCAACAAAATGGCCAAGGTAACCACTCACCCACATGGTGTACTCACAGGTCATATCTCACAAGAGAAAGAGCATAGTTGAGTCACACTACAACGGATCTAGGGGTCATACCTCCACAAGGGGCAGAGCATTCCTGATCCGTCCTACAACACTGAACAAGGGGCAGAAACATTCAACAGTTGTAGTAGCGGCCCCAACAACCACCGCTGCTGACGTCAGCATCTTGCTGATGATATCACTGCTGACGTCACTACTGACGTCATCAACACACCAAAAAAAGGGGGGGAAAGGGAAGGGGGAAGACAACCAAAGGGTGGGTAGAACGCCCACTGCCCTAAATCACTGCTGACATAAGCAACACAAAAAAAAATCAAGGGGCACCAAACCATGGCTGGTAGTCCCAGTGGGGAGGGGTCCTCTTTTGTTGGGGGGGGCCCTAGCCCCCCCTTTCTTGCAGCGACTGCAACAGCAGCAGCAACAGCAACAGCACGAGTAGCAGTAGCAACAGTAGCGGCAAGATCAATAGCAGCAACGGCAGCAGCAGCAGCAGCAGCAGCCCACTAGCGTCGTTGGCGGCAAACCTGACCCCCTCGCTGCTCTTCAGGAACAGCTCGCCGCCTTGACCTAGCAGCTTGCAACGTTGCAGCCTTTAACCTCCCAGACTGCCACCAGTACGCCAGCATCATTCATCCCTCTAGGACACGCCAACCCAGCCGTGTCTGCTGCCGCGCACTACCTGGCACAACAGCAGACTCAGCGCCAGCGGCAGATAGTGACCTCCGTCCTGGGCCCCACTCTGGGCGACGGCCTTAGGCAGAAAGACATTGAGACACCACCGCCGCCGCTTCAGGCCGGCGAGCAGTTTTGGAGCTGGGAGCTCAGCTTTCGGATCTAGGCGCAGGGTGAGGGCCTGTGGACATACTACACCCTCCCGTATGACCCCATCCTGGGCGACCAGTTGTATGATGCTGGTCGTGCCGTACGTGCTCTAGTCCCTGTCGCCTCTCCGACATCCCACCTTGCCCTCGAGCCCTTCCTCGGCGTCTTCACTGCTGGCGCCACCCCAGACCTTGCAGCCGCGTGGCACGTCCTCACTCGTCCTCGTCGCCTGTCCAGCGAGGCTGAGACCAGCCGCCTTCCACGGGATTTCAACTCCTTGCACATGGGTGAGATGGAGACGGTCACCTCCTACTGGCAGCGGGTGGAGGACCTCCTTCGTCGCCTCAACAAGTCTGCCCCACCCCCTCTGGCCGTGCTCCTCACCATCAAGCGTAGTGCCACCGACGCGTACGCGGACGTCTTCGTGCACTACTCTCACGACGTCCTCTCCACCATGGAGACCCAGGGTACCCTCATACCCTCGGCATACGAGCTCTTCCTTCGGATTGAGGAAGCGCGTCTGGAGTCCCGACTCCAACGCAAAGAGGCTCTCGCCTCCCTTGCCGTCGCCTCCGTGGCTGTCGCCTTTCCCGTCGCAGCTACCTCATCGTCGTTGGGGAAGAAGAAGCGTTGGAACAAGAAAGGCAAGGGTCAGCTATAGCAGCAGCCATCTTTCGGGTCCAACGGTGGAGGCTCGGTCTGACACAATTGTGGCTGGCCCGGGGATGGCTGGTACACGTGCCCTCTACCGACGGACAAGGCGCGCGTCATCGCCACCATGCGTCGCCAGCGGGAGCGCTGTCTTGCCTCTGCCGCCGTTGCGGTCGCCGGCTCTGACGCCTCGGCCTCGTCCAGCAGCTCCACCACTCTAGTCGCTTTGCCAGTCCAACCGACACCTATGTTGCAGCCGCACCATCCGCAGCCGTCCGCACCTCAGTCTCCTTTGCCGGGACAGTCCACCTCCTACCCCGGGCTCCGACGCCGTCACTCTGCACTCCGTCTACACTCACGGGCCGTCCTCCCGTGAGCATCAGCTGGAGCAGTTCATCACGCTCTAGCTCGACCTGCCTCGCCCTCCTCCCCAGGGAAGTGCGATTTGCATCACCTCTTGCTCCCCTGCCCAGCCCTGCATGACTGAGATTGAGCTGCGGTCATGTCTTGTTTCCTCGTCTGTCTCATCGTCTACCATGGCCTCCTCTACCCCTCCCCGTGACAACGTTGCGTGGCTTGACGATTGGCAGTCTCGGTTTGCGCCTCCTTCTACCGCGTCCGCGTCCCTTGCTTGCTGCCATGTGACCGTTAGTGATCTTGCGACCCTGGTCCAGGACCCTGCTGAGACCTGGATCATCAAATCCGGGACCACACATCACATGATGGCCTCTCGTGAGGCCTTTAGTATGCTCGGTCCTGTAGGCAATGTCTCAAGTGTCCGGACGGGCTCCGGACAGGTGTTGCCTGTCCGTGGTGTTGGCGTCGTCTGCTTCCGTGGTCTTGCCTGTGACGTCTTTCTGACTGATGTCCTCTTTGTCCCTGGTCTTGAGCTCAGCCTCTTGTCTGTCACTGCCCTTGACCGCATGAGCATGGACGTTGTGCACTCGCATGGTATTGGCACTGTGTTGTTGCGTCCGTCTGGTCTTGTCGTAATGCACGCCACCGCCCGTGGCAACCTGTGGCATGTACCTTGCCTCTCCTCCTCTCGTTCCGTCTCCCCCCCGTCGGCCGCCACATGCCATGTGTTTGTCACTAGTATGCTTTCTCCTTAGCACACCTACCTCTTGAATTTTCGCCTTTACCATTTCCACTCTGTCGCCGTAAACAGCATACTTCGCACCCAGCTGGCCAAGGGCCTTGACCCGGAAACTTTCCCTCTCCCGTGCCCCAGAGAGTGCATTGATTGCACTCAGAGGAAGATGCACCGGTCAACGTACCCTTTGTCTTCCTCCCGTGCATCCGCCCCTCTCGACCTTGTCCACTCGGATGTCATAGGCCCTCTCCCCACCGAGTCCGTCGGCGAGCATGGCCGTTATGTCCTCACCCTCACTGTCGACTATTCTCGCTACCGCCGGGTGTTCTGCCTTCGGCAGGAGAGCGATGTTGCCCGAGCTATCCAAGATTGGCTTGTCCTTGTGGAGCGCGCATGTGGCCGCTCTCTTCACCGCTTTTGCTCAGATCACGGTGGTGAGTAGAAGGGTGAGGCCATGACCTTTCTCACTTCCTGCGGGATGCACCATAAGACATCTACGCCCTAAACGCCCGCCAAGAACGGCGTCTCCGAACGGTAGAACTGTACCATGGTCGACGTCGACCGCACCATGCAGGTGGAGTCCGGTCTCTCGGATGGCTTCTATTTTGAAGCCATGGCCTACATGACCTGGGTTTGGAACCGGATTCCCCACGGTCCCCTTCCCCTCAAGTCCACGCCGTACCAGCATTGGTGCGGTCAGCGCGCTCACCTCCGCTCGGCCCGCATCTGGGGCTGTGTGGCCATTGTGTAGCTATCCGCCCCGCAACAGGGCGGCAAGATCACCCCCCGTGGACGTTCCTGCACCTTCCTCAGTGTCTCTCGTCAGTCCAAGGCCTGGCGCTTCCGGGGTCCCTCCCGGCACTACATCATTGAGTCCCGGGATGCCCTCTTCTTTGAGGACCTATTTCCTCACGACCTCATTCACTCCGGCTCATCTGTGTCTATCCCATCGTGTGGGGGAGTGGTGAGTCCGTCCTCCGTCCTATCACTTCCGGTTGACACATCCCTCACTCCCTCTGAGCCGGTAGTCCCAGTTGCGTCCACTGGCCCCTTTGAGACGGCAGCCCCAGTCACACCCACTGGCTCCTCCGGGCTAGCAGCTACAGTCGCGTCCACTGGCCCCTATGGGCCGGCAGCCCCAGTTGCATCTGCTGGTCCCTCCAGGCCGGCAGCCCTAGTCAAGTCCGCTGGTCCTTCTGAGCTGGCAGCCCCAGTCGCGTCCGCTGGTCCCTCCGGACCGGCAGCCCCAGTCGCGTCTACTGGTCCCTCTAGGCCGGCAGCCCCAGTCGCGTCCAATGGCCCCTCTGAGCCAATAGCTCCAATCACGCCCACTGGCCCCTCCGGGCCAGCAGCTCCAGTCGCGTCCACGAGCCCCTCTGGGCCGGCAGCCCCAGTTGCATCCGCTGGACCCTCCGGACCAGAAGCCCTAGTCGCGTCCGCTTGTCCCTCCGGGCCAGCAGCCTCGGTTGCATCCGCTGGCCCCTGCGGGCCCGCAGCCCCATCTGGCTCCATTGGCCCATCACACTCAGTGCCATCGCNGGCAGCCCCAGTCGCCTCTACTGGTCCCTCTAGGCCGGCAGCCCCAGTCGCGTCCAATGGCCCCTCTGAGCCAATAGCTCCAATCACGCCCACTGGCCCCTCCGGGCCAGCAGCTCCAGTCGCGTCCACGAGCCCCTCTGGGCCGGCAGCCCCAGTTGCATCCGCTGGACCCTCCGGACCAGAAGCCCTAGTCGCGTCCGCTTGTCCCTCCGGGCCAGCAGCCTCGGTTGCATCCGCTGGCCCCTGCGGGCCCGCAGCCCCATCCGGCTCCATTGGCCCATCGCACTCAGTGCCATCGCCTGCTCTGCTACGCCTTCACACTTGGCCCAGGCGGCAGCCTCCGACCTAGGCCGTCGGTGACCGCGCACACCGTCGCACCACGCTGCGTGGCGCCTCGACCCCCCATGGCTCCACGTGTCTTGTTCACTCCTACGGTCATTAGTGGGGACCCTGGCACCAAGTCCCTCACCGTGACCACCTCGGCCATCATTGCATACCTTCACCCGGGCACCGCACTGGGCTACGCCATGCTTCATTACAAGCATCGACACGTTGTTGTGGCTGCACTCGCTCGCATCCCACCTTAGGCTCGAGATGCACACTCTCTCTCAGTCCGCTCCACAGCACGCCCGGAGGACCCAGCCACCCTGCGCCAGGCACGAGCCTCTCATGAGGCCACACACTGGGACGCTGTCTGCGCCGATGAGCTTGTTGCTATCTGACAACACCATGTGTACGACCTCGTTGACCTTCCTCCAGGTCGGAAGGCCATCGGCGCCAAGTGGGTCTTTCAACGCAAGTGGAAGCCCGATGAGTCCTAGGACAAGTACAAGGCCCGCATTATAGCCAAGGGGTTTGCCCAGATTCCTGGGGTTGACTACGACCAGATCTTTGCCCCAGCTGGCCGATTCTCCACTAGCCAGGAACTCTTTAGCGTGGTCGCCCAGCATGGGTGGGAGCTGCATCAGATGGATGTGAGCAAGGCTTTTCTCCATGGTTCACTAGAGGGTGAGGAGCTCTACATGGTGCAGCCCCCAAGCTTCGACGATGGCATTGGGAGAGTCTGGCGACTGCGTAAGGCCCTCTATGGCCTCAAGAAGTTGCCTCGGTGCTGGGACTAGGAGATGAGCAGCACGCCCCTTCGTGGCGGGCACCAGTGCAGCAACGCTGACCCCGCACTGTTTGTCAGTCCGCGAGGCAAGACTCTCGTTGCTGTCTTAGTTTCCGTCGACGATCTCCTCATTGCGTCGCAAGACACGGCTGCCATTCAGCGTGTCAAGGACTTGCTGCACGCCGCCTACCAGATGAAGGATCTTGGTTCTGCCAGAGTCTTCCTGGGCATGGAGCTCGAGTGTGATTGCTCCCAGGGCATCCTGCACATCAACCAGACCGCCTATGTGCAGACTCATGCATCTCTCATTGTACTCTGTTGTGTCCTCCCGGCTTGTGTACATCGGCGTGTAGATGACTGACAGCAAGACTCGACGCTACTAGAATTTCGCTCGGTGGAGCCGACGTGCGCTGAGGCCCACTCACCATTTGGTCGAGCCTCCTCCCTCCGGCGGTGCGCTCAGCTCCATCAGCAGGCCTCCTCGGCGGTCGGGCCACCAGCGGTCACTGCCACTGCAGATGCTGTCCGCATGCACCTGGTACTGTTTCTGGTTGTGGCATTGTGTCTGTAGCATCATGTAGTACCTAGGGTCCATGTCTCGTGCTGTGTGGCCGTGGTTGGCATCACTGACTGTCGTAGGCACTGCCTAGGTTCGGACAGCCATAACTCTTTGCTGCTATTTTTCTAGCTAATTCTGACCGCATGACTGCGTTTGCAGCGTTGGTATTATGGTATGGTCCAGTTTTTAGGCAAAACGGACAACACCCGGGTTTTGGGCTGTCGGGTGTCTGGCAGGGCTAACCGAGAAAACCCTGCCTGCCAGAAAATAGGTCTAGGACTATTTTTTGATTGACTGGTTAGCTGAGTAACAAGTTCTACACTAGTAGGGGGGAGCTAGAACTTGGAGGGGTCTCCCATTGTTGCTCATTCTTCATTCCTAATCAGTCACTTTCAGTTTTCTGCTGCTTTCTGGCGCTAACACTGGCGCGGGCGTTTCTGAGTAACAAACCCAGAGCTTCCAGACTTTGACTCTAGAGCAGCAGACTGAGGGGGCAGCAGACTTAAGCAACGAGCGAGGAAGCCCGTGCGCTATATCAACAACACTGCTGCCCCAACTTGCTGCCCAGGATTTCTATCTGACAATGGTCTTTTTACTCTCCGTACAAAGTTTTCATCTCCACAAAAGCTGGTTGCACATGTCGGGTGCCGGCTAGCCTTGGAAATGTTTCCTGTCGAGTGGTCAAGACGAACTGTCAGACAACGTAGCAAAAGAGTGACGTCTGAACTTTCAAACATCATGTTTGAATAAACCCGATGTTAAACCCCAGTTTGTTAAGGAAAATGTTTTTGTTGAGTTTTTTTTCGAAAACTTTCCTCGTAGTAAAAAGTGCAGTGATCGCGAAGTGGGTGCGTTCCGACAGCTTGCCGCGTCATTTTGTTCGCCCCTCGCAATGGTGCAAAAAGATAGATTCTCCAGGACGGGAACGAGACGGAGACGAGACTAAGACAAGCATGATGCAAATCCGTACGAGACCAAGATTTTCTCGTCCTTTGTACCCGGTACGAGAAATCTCGTATCAAAGTGAGAAAAATTGAGTTCGAGATCAAGACATCTCTTCTCTATCTCGATTTAAAAGGCCTAACCACGGTACTTCATGTTTACCATGATGTTGTTGTGATTTGTGACGTTCCTGTGGACCTATACAGTTTACTGTGACCACTCGACCGTGTCCATGCTCGTGCGTATCCCTGATCCGGACCCAGGTGCCACCGGGGCGTCGTGTTGTGGTGGACAACCTGCTTGGAGCTGATCGATGGTCGGCCCAGAGACCTCGATGTTGTGTGGGACCTTCTCTAGTTTCTCTGCAGCTTGTAGGATTTCATCGGTGGACTGGCCGTGGGTGCGATTGCATGTTTTTGCATTGTGTGTCCACCGTTTGTTGCCGGATGCATGCATGTGACTGTCATAGCGTTTGGCTTGAGATTTTGCAGGTGTAGGTTCAGACGGTATAGCATTCTGACTTGTCTGCGCTGAGTCAAGGCCAAAACAGTGGTTTTGGGCAGGTTTTAGGACGGACCTTGCACTGCTGCGTGCGACACCCGCTGTGCGCCGCGGCAAGTACTTATGCCATGGGCCTGTAATTTTTCATTTCTCTCTGCAATTACTATTGAAGCATTCTGACACTTTGCCTTGGGTCGCCTAACCAGACCCTTGCCGTTGTGTGCACGACTTGTGACTGTCGTCACCGTCTGACCAAGCATTGACGCCTAGTCAGTGGCGGTATCGCTAGGAAGCTTCCACGCATTTTCTCTTGGTATGAGAGCAGCGAGACCTCTCTGGCTGAGCTGTGCAGCAGAGACGCAGCACTGGCAACAATAGTGAGTCACTGCCGCCGCCATATCCTGGGACTCATTGCAGCTAGTTTCAGCGGTGACATCACCACGCAGTCCCCACCACCTCACCCGGTGAGCTGTGGCGGTTACCAGCTCTAGCAGCCAAGCCAAGAAACAGCAGCAGCACCGAGTGGCGGAAACAGTCGTGTCTGGATGGGCATTCTAAAAAAAAGGAAGTAGCTCGCAACAGCAGCACGCAGCAGCAGCTCGTAGCGGAAAGCGGCGGTTGCGAGCAGCAACAGCGTGCAGCGGAAGCAGTAGCGAGCAGCTGCAGTGGCAGCGAGTAGCACCAGCAGCAGCAGCAACTGTGGGCAGTAGTAGTAGCGCGACGACAGCAGTAGCGCAACGACAGCAGCAGCAGCAGCATTGTGCTTGTTGTAACGCCAGTAGCAACAGCAGTAGTAGCAGCATTGTAGCAGTAGCAGCTACAACATTGCAGCAGCAGCGGTAGCATAGCAGCACCAGTAGCATTGCAGCAGTAAGAGCAGTGGCCGCAACTATAGTAGTGTTGCGGAGCAGCAGCCACGGCTGCTGTGCTGCACATAACTACTGTGTAGCTTCACTTCGTAGCCACGCAGACTCTGCGTAGGTGCGCAGCTGCACAGGCGCGCAAGGGGGTGACGAGGTCCTCCCCCTTTCCCACCGAGGAGTCCGTGTGACTCCCACAAAAAAAATAAAACCGCTGTTGTACATTACGCCAACATAAAAAATGCTAGCGTTTTTTCTACTAGCGTAAAAACGTTGACGTCATCATCGGTTGTGCTGACATCAGCAATCTTGGGATCAAAACATCATGTTTTTGAACATTTCAACTCTATCGGTTTCTTGTTCGGAGCATTTGTTACGTTAGGCCCCATACTGAGCACTGACATGGCTCCGATTGGTGACAAGAACAAAGGACAAGCAGATCCTTCCTCCTCCTCCTCAGGGGTCCAGAGCCCACGCTCGCAGGCCATTGAGGACCTGCGGATTCAGCAAGATGAGATACGTCGCCTACAGCAGCAGCAGACCGAAGCCATCCGCACGCTCACTGATCTTCTTCAGAGTCAGTCCACGATCCCACAGCAGTCCTCCGGGTGGGTCGGCAGTGTCACACCTTTTGTACAGCACTCAGCATACACACGGAGGAGAGTGGCAGGACAGGACCTGCCACTTCTTGACCCTTTGGAGGAGGACCCTGACATGCCAGGCATGGAGGATGACACTCTCAAGAGGGAGATTCGCTTACTTCAAGAGCGTCTTTGCCAGTTACAGACGCGGTCCTGTTCTCTGTTCCCCGAGATCCGATCCTCACGTAAGCCTTACCTCGGCGACTTTCCTCGTCCCGATGTCTTCCCCATCCTTCGTCTTTCCCAACCTGTGGTTGTTCTCCCTGCGGAGCGGCAACCTAAGGAATTTGAGACACCGTCCCCACGATATGTCAGCGAGGACGGTTTTGACTGCTGGGGGACCCTTTTCCTGGTCTTGGCTACTTTAGAGGGGGTTTGGCCCTACTGCCACAATCAGTACCAGGTTACGGGCTGTGCTCAAGTGCTGATAGCGGCTCGAGCGATGCGCGTACTCCTTTACGACATGCCACGCGAGACTGTCGTGGACTTTTGTCCTTTTCTTGAAGAGGCCGACAGAGGCATGGGTGCTGACCCACGTCGGGGCTAGGAGCTGGCATTGTCCCTACTTGCTGCAGAGATGCACGCTACCCACGCGGCTCACATCCGTGCCTTCCACTCCCTTCGTTAGGGACTTGCCGAGCACGCAGCCGATTTTTGGCGGTGCACCATGCGCATCTACACACGCTTTGGGACCTCAGGAGATACACTGCTATGGGCGCTTCACACGCTCATGATCAAAGTCCGTCTTGAGCATGCCGACATCTTCTCGGGGTACAGCGACATCGTGCTTGAGCCATTCTCTACCTCCCTTCAGCTTTTTCCTTGGGCGCATCAGCCTTTCCTCCAGGTGCCTTCAGCCCGTGAGGCAGCCGTCGCCCATCAGGAGAGTTCACTTGCTGCACTGGTCATCGCGTCACCACCGACGCCTCTCTCATAGTTCACTTCTCCATCCTTAGGCACGCCCTCCTCTTTCCCTTCCATCCCGGCTATCCCGACTCCGACGTAGGGTGTGGCAGCAACAGCACAAGGGGAAGAAGGGCATAAAGAAGCGTGGCTTGGACCAGCAGCAGTCACAACAACAGCAGTCATCAAGCGGTAGCAGTGGACGTACCGTTCACTGCTACAACTATGGAGACGCTTATCGCTACACCGAGTGCCAGCAGCCGCTTGACTGGGCGCGTATCACTTGCGGTCTTCAGGCTGCACACACACATCGGTCTGCGTTGAGCAGCACAACCTCTGGTCGCGCAGCGACCAGGACCGCAGCAGTTCTCGCTTCCCCACCGGTGAGCAATGGAGACCTGGACCCACGTGAACGCACCATCGCCGAGCTCCATCAGCTCTTGGCACTTTGCTCTCAGGGAGATGCAAGTGTGTTGTCACAGCCGGGTGGTTCACGGACTGTTTGTTCGTCTGTTCTCGTANACTGGGCGCGGATCACTTGCGGTCTTCACGCTGCACACGCACATTGGTCTGCGTTGAGCAGCACAACCTCTGGTCGCGCGGCGACCAGGACCGCAGCAGTTCTCGCTTCCCCACCGGTGAGCAATGGAGACCTGGACCCACGTGAACGCACCATCGCCGAGCTCCGTCAGCTCTTGGCACTTCGCTCTCAGGGAGATGCAAGTGTGTTGTCACAGCCGGGTGGTTCACGGACTGTTTGTTCGTCTGTTCTCGTATCTCGTGATGACTTTTTTGGGGGAGCACAACCGGCATGTGATGATGATGGGCCTAACACAACAAATTGGATTTCTGAGTCTCACCTGTGTGCCCTTCGTTGTTCCTCCTCATCTGTTGCCGAGAGCCCATCTGCAGCGGAGTGTTCTATTGCCCGTTGCATACTAACGTCCTCCAGTCGTGATTCAGGTGGTACTTGGATCATCGATTCCGGTGCCACTCACCACATGACCTGTCGCCGTAGTGACTTTGTTGTCCTCGGTCCTGTGGCGTCTGTTTGTTCTGTTCTCATGGGTTCTAGTCAGTCCTTGCCAGTCCATGGTGTTGGGGTTGTATGCTTTGATGGTCTGTCTGGCCCTTTGTATCTTTCCGACGTGCTTCCAGCCCGCACCTTCGGCACCCCACTGTGAACTTCGACTCAAGTGCCGAAGAAGAACTCTTCTTGTGGCTAAATCAGGTTTGGGAGTATGAAGAATGGGAAACGTATTGGTATGAAGACATTGTGGAGAATCTACGGCTGCTTTGGATGGAGCCTCGCTCCCCAGAGAAGACAGAGGTCTCGCCTTATACACATTTGTCGTGGGGCACCGGGCGCACTGTCCTAGTGTTTCTTGTAGTAAGTGGGGTCTATCGTATAGGATTTTTCTTCATTTTTGCACGAGCATCTTCTGGTCCTCTGTGTTTACACCTCATCTTTTCCACAACATTTTTTTCCCATTGGTCACCACTTTGTGTCCTTGTGTCTTTTTCTAGGGTTAAGTCGGACAGGGCCACCGATGGAACAAAGGGAAGGAAGGCAGACGTTGACAAGCTTCTCGAGGGG
>SZWC01002064.1:146443-159405 GCA_023375785.1 Penium margaritaceum | reverse complement strand
TGAGAGCCTAGATTAGTGTGGGAGGGGTCTCTCACCAAACCTCATTCTTGTTTTCATTACTCATTTCCAATTGTAGTTCTGGTGCTAGCTTGTGGGTTTTGAGTGCTCTCTCTCACAGTTGAGCAGCCAGTGTTTCTCAGGAGCTAAGTCTGGACGCAGCAGGCCACACAGTTCAGTCCAAGTGTGTGAGGCGGCATAAAATAGTCTTGTCGAGACTAGCGGAACATCATTTCAATCTTGTTATCAGAGCCAAAGCATAGCGGATACGGTAGATTGAGTAGCAGGATTGGCGTACATGTGCCAGTCAATAAGGCTGCATACGAATCCCTGGATTCATGAATCTGGTTCACGAGTCCCGAATCCGGATCCGGACTCACCAATCCGGATCCACAGTTGGGTCTTATATGAGGATTTGGGAATCCACTCATGAATCCTTGGAGGGAGGAGGGGAGGAGGCTGAGAAATTCGGAAGCATTTTGGTTCAGGCCCAACTTTTGACTTCCGAAGCCCGACCTTTGGAGTTTTGAATCTTCGATGTCTATACTTGGAGGTCACCGTCCGACCGCGACACTCTCAAGCACGTTGCAGGCATGTGCCAGGTCAGTGACCTGGCACATGCACGCGATGTTACCGGCCACTGATTGTTCCCACAACCTATGCAAAAGAATGGCCATTGTACGTACAAGATTCAAGTACTCGCACGTCCGCATGGATGTTGCGACCCTACGAGCAACTGATTTGGACAGATGTTTGCATTGCCCAAGCCTGAGTTCAGGCCATAGGAAAGTCTGGTGTCAGGCTAGACGAACGCGAATCTGACCGCTGGGATTGGGTGTGAGGCCAGACTTGACAAATGATGTGCCTCGCTGTCACCTACCTGCTATGGGTGCAATTGCAGAGCTTCCGACTGTCAGAAGATTTGGGCGGGAGAGGGGGGGGGAGGGAGTGCTCGAGGAACCACAAGGCTTATTGTCGATGTACATTGGAGCTGACACGTGGCGCACCAATGATGTACCACGGCGGCCGCTTCCAGAGCTTGGAGCCACTGCAAACAAGTACCGTACTAGGACGTGAAAGGTAGTTTGATTAATTTTTTACCATTTATTTTTTTCCCTATTTACAATAGCTGTTTTGATTTTGTCCCTAATTCTGGTTTGTGGTCACATTGGTAGTTTTTGCTTTCGTTCACCGGCGGTGTTCGACACCTGTGAGAGGCATTGGTGTGCTCGTGAACGACTTTGCACAACGTGCACTGTGCAGTTGCGAGCATGCACACCGCACTAGACACTTGCTGTGCCGCATTCAAATTTCAAACTTCAAACAATGAACTGCGAGGTAAGTGCATAAATGTGGAGTTGAGACCACACCCATGATTTAATTTGTCCTTGTGTTGAATGACCTGTCACAAGTTTGTCTTTGTCCCAAATACCCACACCTCCACCACACTTTGTCTTCATACTTTTTCATTTTTGCCTCCACCTTTCACGTACTAGTATAGTAAATGAACACTGCAAGACAATGCAGAGTACCATCCATAATCCTGTTCTCTTCATGTGCTCCAATTTCATAAAAATTCCCACAATAGAAACAGCTAAAATGGGACGCCGTGGACGTGGATTCCCCAGGATTCGTGAATCCTATAAGATTTGTGAATCCCGGATCCGGATCTGCGAATCCGAATCCACAGCTAGATTCAGAATCACAAATCTGGATCCAGCTTGAGTTTTACAAATCGGATTTGGTGTGTAGCATTACCAGTCAACGTTAGTGGACCTCCATACATGCCATTGAATTGGAAACTATGCCGGATCTTCTCCAACATAGTTAGCCTTGCCTGGTGATTGCTTCAAAATGCTCCCAACACGGGAGAGATGTTGCCGGAATTTTCATTGCGGTATTGACCAAACGGCGGTGGTAGCATAGGTGGTCGCACGGCCAATGCAAAAAAGACACAATGCTGACAGCTTAGCCGACGCACGTGGAGACGGCACCTCCAAGCAGCACGGAATTTTCGTCACTGCTTCCCCATTTTTTTTCTTTGACACCTCCTCTCTCCTACCCTGCATACACTTCCTACAAGGTGCAGCCACGTCAGTAGCTGTGGAATCAGCCCTGCTAGACGCTGAGACTGGAGATCCAAGAAGAAAGAGAAAAAAAATTCCGGACTCTTGCTCCGCCTCGCTCGTTGCCTGCCACGCACCAGGAGCAGCAGCAGCAAGGTATCAACAACGGCAGCAACATTAGCAGCAGCGGAGGAGCAGCTCAAGCAGTGGTAGCAGAAGCAGCAGTCGCATGTCAGCTGATTAGTACGTAGCATCCGCGTGGCAGCTCGAGTAGCGTGTAGCAGTAGCTGTAGTAGCGTGGCATTAGGAGTCGTAGAAGCTGTCTCCGTAGTAGCAGAAGCAGTAGCAACAGAAACAACATCAATAACAGTAGTAGCAGAAGTAGTAGCAGTAGTAGCAGCAACAGTAGTAGAAACTACAGTAGTAGCTCATGGTGATTATAGCAGCAGCACGTAGCAGCAGCGATAGCAGCAGCATCACGCGGCAAAAGCAGCAGTAGTAGCAGCAGCAGCAGTAGCAGTAGTAGTGGCAGGTACCAAGGAAGCTAGATGGTAGCTGCATAGGCTTCCACACAACTCCAACAGGCTGCCAGCCACCAACCAGAAGAAAAAAAACTGGACATACCAGTAAATCACCGAAGGGTGGTGCCCAAGAACTGGCAGAGTGTTTCTAGAAAAAAGGTAACCTTGCCTTCTTTAAAAAACTCGTCCTAAAAAGAAGTTACTGGTTTTTTGGACAACTTTTCCTGTCTCTCAGCAACAAACACAGTATTGCTGGCAGCATCTGCTACCCGTTACCATGGCCACACCCGGTACTGCTAGTGCCATACAGTCTAGCTTTGCTAGCACGACGCCGCCCACTGACCTAGTCACCGCTCTTTAGCAACAGGTTGACGACCTACGAACACTCCTAGCCACCTTACTGTCTGCCTAGAAAGCTACAGTTTAGTCTCCTCTTTGTGGCCATCCTGATCCTACAATCTCTACGGTGGCCCAGCCAGTAGCCCAACAGCACCAACATTAGCAGCAATAGCCTGTTTCTAGTGCCATAGGGTCTCTAGGCACTGTAGCTAGTACTCAGTGTAGGCCAAAGGAATTTGACACACCACCATCCCATCCTGAGGTCAGAGAGCTTGCGTCATGACAGCTACTTTTTTGCCTGTGGGCTCAGGGTGAGAATAATGGTCCTACAACACCCTGAAGTATAGCTCATCCATCCTCGAGAAGTTGTTCGATGCAGGCCGTGAAGCTAGGACCCTTGCCTTTGCTGCACCAAAGAGTGATCGCACAGACCTCAAGCACTTCATTGGCGATCCTACTACTGGCACTGGCCCTGAACCCTGTGGGGCCTAGAGTATCCTCACACGTCCCTACCGTCTTTGTGGCCAGGCCGTCGTCAGTCGCATTTTGAGGAGTTTCAGCGACCTCAAGATGGGTGACTCAGAGTCCGTCATTTCCTAATAGCACTGTGCATAGGATCTTCTCCGTCGACTTGGCAAGGCCGNTACTCAGTGTAGGCCAAAGGAATTTGACACACCACCATCCCATCCTGAGGTCGGAGAGCTTGCGTCATGACAGCTACTTTTTTGCCTGTGGGCTCAGGGTGAGAATAATGGTCCTACAACACCCTGAAGTATAGCTCATCCATCCTCGAGAAGTTGTTCGATGCAGGCCGTGAAGCTAGGACCCTTGCCTTTGCTGCACCAAAGAGTGATCGCACAGACCTCAAGCACTTCATTGGCGATCCTACTACTGGCACTGGCCCTGAACCCTGTGGGGCCTAGAGTATCCTCACACGTCCCTACCGTCTTTGTGGCCAGGCCGTCGTCAGTCACATTTTGAGGAGTTTCAGCGACCTCAAGATGGGTGACTCAGAGTCCGTCATTTCCTAATAGCACTGTGCATAGGATCTTCTCCGTCGACTTGTCAAGGCCGGCCCGCCACCGCTAGTCGCTTTATTGATCATCAACAACGGCGTGACTCTCGACTATTCAAAGATCCCTGTCGATTTTGACCTCAACATCTTGGAGACCATTGCTTCCCAAGGCACTCTGTTTTCCTGGTTTAGTTTCCGGTTCTTGGACTGGGAGGAGGTGATTCAAGACAAACATCTACAATGTGGAGACATAGGGGCATTAGTAGCATTAAGCTATCCCTCTCCTATGCCTTCATCAATTTAGACCCCTGGTGCCACCAGAGCCACACGTGGTGCTGGCCACGACAAGGAGGGACATGGGAAAAATGGAAAGGGAAAGATCCAGCAGTCTTTCAGCAACAGCTCCTCCCCTAGCAGCTCTCTTGTATGCCACAACTGTGGCCAGCCAGGTCATTGTCCACATTTCCACTATCCACTGACAAGTCTCGTGTCTTCAGCACCATGGTTTGCAAGCATGAGCGACTCCTTGGTGCTGCTGTAGCTACTTCCTCCTCTCCTACTGGTGCTTCCTCCACCTCATCAGCAGCAGTCTCCTCCAGGAGCATTGCAGTAGTCATGACTACATCCCCGACTCCTTTCATGCCTTTTGTCGGACCTGTTGCTACATGGACTCCGTATGCGACAAGGTCACCTCCATCTTCATAGCTTACCTATACCTGAGCTCCTCCATCCGCCATGGCCATGCCACTTTAGCTCCAAGATCCCACACCTTGTGCTTGTAAGTGCCAGCTGGAGCAGTTCATTACGTACTACCTCGGCATCCCTCCTCGCTTGTCCCAGGGAAGTACGCGTTGTATGACCGCTAGTCAAGAAGTCACAGACAATTGTTATTCTCAGGCTTCTCTCCACTGTGATCCACCCATGGATGACCGTTGTGTTCCTACTCCCCTCTTGGATGGTATTTCCAGGCTCCATGATTGGCATACACGCTTTGCGTCTCAGTCTCATGCGCAACACCCGTTGCTTGTGTCATGTCAGGTCGTGCAGTGAATCGTTATCCCATTTTTCTGCGACCCTGATGGCACCTGGATCATCATCTCCGACACTATGCATCACATGACTATTGTTGTGTGTGTCGTACACGGCTAACGGTGACCCCTTGGCTCATGTCCATCCATGTGCAGATCCCTGAGACTGGCGACGGTGGCAGAAGACTGGCGGCCGACGGTGACAGGCGCCCAGAAGACTCTCGTATTTTTGGATTTGTGCTGTGGGACAGCACATAGGCGTTTAGCCTATCAGGACGTAGATCTCGTCGATACGGCCGTTCTGGTTCAAACGGCTCGTCGTTCTGAAGTGTCTGCAGGGAGTTGTGGCCAAAACTGTGTTTTTGCCACTGTATTGTCCTGCTAGAAAATAGAGCCCTTGTGCGCCGCGTGTGTGTGCTTCCACTAGGTCCTTGACACTGTTTAGGCTGTCCAGGACTCAGTTGTCATTTCCTTCTGCACAATTCAGTATTTGCAACTTCTGACACTTGTACTTGTGTCCCTAGCCAACTCCTTGCTGTTCTCACATTCACCAGAGTGTGCTAGTGAGTTAGCTGGCCGGCTTGTACTGCCGCCCCAGCGACAGCAGTGCTAGGAAGCTGTCTTTCATGGTTTCAGAGCCGTGAGCCAGTGCTTTCACAGCTGCGTAGCAGAAGCGCAGCAATTGCAATAGTAGTGAGCGATCGCAGCCGTTGCCTTGAGTAGCAACAGCAGCACCGCCCCCTGTCTCGGCAAGAGGTCATGGGAGGACCCACCACTGTTCCGACCATTTTTTTAAGAAATCCGTGACTTTTCCGTGGCCATTCCACGGTAGCAGCAGCCGCTCCGCGGATACTCCGCGGTGCTCCGCGGTGACGAGGTCACAGCAGCGGACGCTGCAGCTCCGCGACCGCAACGGAACCCGCCGACAGTGCCGCACATCCATCGCAGTCGCACGCGGCGTTCTGAAATTGTCACTCCACGGCGACGGTATCGCGGCAGATCCGTGGTGCTCCACGAATCCGCAGCGTTCCACAGCAGCAGCTCTGCGGCGGTTCTAGAACACGCCGGTGGTGCTCCACGGTGGTTCCACCATCGCGAGTCCACGACAGTTCCGCGGCGGTTCCGCGGTCGTCGTGGAACACACTGACGGAGGTGCCTCGACAGTCTGCGACACCCCGACGTGTTCCGCATCAACGCAACTGCCGTGGCTGCTCGCGGAACCCCGCCGTGTTCCGCGTCGCCGCAACCGTGTCCAGCCCGAGTTGGTCCGCGGTAGTCCGGGGAACTTTCGCGGTGAAGTATACCGCGGAGGTGTTCTGCGGAGGCGTTCCGCGGAGGAGAGGTTCCGCGGTGAGGTGTTCCGCAACAACAACCCAAAAAAAAAAGAAGGGAAGGGGGGGAACCGGCCACCATGCCGAAGCTCACCCCCTCTAGCGCCGCCACCGACACAGCTGCCGATGGCAGCAATGTCAGCGGCCAACGCCGGCTGCCGCCATCGTCACCATAGCGGCAGCAGCAACCGTAGCAGCAGGTGCAACCGTAGTAGCAGTAGCAGCACCAGCAGGAGCAACAGCACCGGCAGCAGCACCCGCCGCGACAGCAGTAGTAGAAGCGACCGCCGAGCCCGACGACGGTGGCATGCCAAGTGCGCGCGCTGGCTGACCTACAGGCGGAGAGCCACAATACTTTGACGAGGCAGGTCGCTGAGCTGCAGGACCTGATCAGGGACTTACTACCTCAGGAGCAGCAGCCCCAGCAGCAGCAGCAGCGTCCGTCCGCTGACCCGAACGAGGACCACCTCACCCACGGCGGTAATGCTGATGAGGTCGCGGAGAACCTCTCCGACTCCGGTGACGAGGGTGAGGAAGAGCTGATGCGCGCACACCGCATCCGCCTGGAAGCACGCCGCAGAGCGCGTGATGCCAATGCCGTCCTCCAGGGCACCAGCTCCAGCACCGATGTTGGCCTGAGCTCATCTCGTCGCCCTCTGAGCTTTGAGGAGCTGGCTCTACGGGCCCGCCTGGATAAGGGGGTTGCCTCCCCTATGCCCGGCCACGCAGTGGCTTTGCCCGTCGCTCTGCCGACGGTCAAGCCACCCAAGTGGTTTGAGTCGGACCCGTCCGTCTTCTGGACTGGGAATGACTTCAAGTCTTGGGAACCGCACTTCCGCATGTGGGCCATGAGCGAGGGAGTCCTCGCCTACTACCTCACTCCATACCAGGCGTTTGACCCTGCCCAAACACAGATGGCGGTCCGCGCCGCCTCCGGCCTGATGAAGGCTGCCCTGGACTTCACCAAGGACTTTAGTCGGTTCCTTGCTGATTTGCTGACCGGCTCAGGAGCTGAGCCTTGCGCGGCGTGGGCACTGGCTGTCACTCTTTTTGAGGGCGCCACCTTGGCTCTGACGTCCCAGCGCCTCGCCGACTTCAACTCCCTCTGCCAAAGTACGCAAGAGTCTGCAGCTGACTACCGGCGCCGGGCGATCCAGCTGCAGGAGGAGCTGTGAGACAATGCTCTCGCGCAATACTCCGCCCTCCACATTATCTTCTACGGCATCCACCCCGACTACGCGCGCCTCTTCAGTAACTTTGACCCTACCCTGCTACGCGACATGGGGAGCGATGGGACTCTGCTGCGTTGGGCCACCCTCCACTTCCTGGAGGTCGCCGGCATGGATGTAGCAAACCGCGCTCGTCACAGCACCGCTTCAGCTGCAGTCACCGCCATGTCCTCCTCCCCGCCATCTACAGCGACATCTGTACCAGCTCGGGGGAAGAAGGGCCGCAAGTCATCAACTGGTGGTTCCAGCGGCGGAACAAGCAACACCACCAGCATGAGCACGGGCAACATCAGTCGCAGCAGCAGCGATAGGAGCAGCAGCAGCAGTAGCAGCAGCAATGATAACAGTGGCTCCGGCAGCATGACAGGTCGCTGGTTTGTGTGCTTCAACTACGGGGGTGACCATCGCTACCCGGATTGCACTCGCTTGACCGGCCGCCCATTGGACTGGGCAAAGGTCACGCGCGGCCTACAACAGGTGCACGAGGCGCGCGTGCGCCAGACGTCCGGTGCGACCGCCCGCTCGGCCGCCACTACCACAGCCATTCCAGAGCAGCCCACCACCACAACGGGCTCCCCCGCTGACCCTCACGACCAGGCTCTCGCCGACCGCGACAAGACGATCGCCGAGCTGCACCAGCTTCTCACTCTTTGGTCATCTCAGGGAGATACGAGTGTGTTGACTGAGCCGGAAGGTTCTACTACATGTGGACTGTCTGTGTCATTGCGTGGAGATACCTCTGATGGTCCCCATGTCCAGCCGTGCGCACGTGACGGACCTAATGATGTGTCTTGGCTGCATGACTCTCATGTGCGCTCCGCTAGTCGCCTTGTCGTGTCACCCGCCGAGCGCCTTGCTGCTACGCCTTGTTCAGTCGTCGCGTACCACGTTTCCCCTTGTACACGTGTCACCGATGCCACCTGGGTCGTTGACTCTAGTGCCACTCATCACATGACGTATCACCGTGACGCCTTCGTCGTCTTGCATCCTGTTGGTACTGTTCGCTCTGTCCGCACTGCAGCTGGCCATGAGGTCCCTTTCCATGGTGTTGGGGTTGTGCAGTTCACCAGGCCCGCTGGTCCCGTATATATCTCCGACGTCCTCTTTGTCCCTGATCTGGAGCTCAACCTCCTGTCTATCCATGCGTGCACCAAGATGGGCCTGGGTTTTACACACACAGATGCTGATGCTCGCATCTTTGTGCGCGAGACCGAGGAGACCGTCCTCACTGGGACGGTCGTTGATGATCTGTATCACATCTCTGGGTCCTCTGCGAGTGTCCCCCCTTGTCTCCTTCTCCCACTGCTCGTTTTTTTGTCGCTGATGCTCCGTCCCCTGAGCACCACCGTCTCCTACATTGACGCCTCTCCCATGTCCACCCAGGGGCTGTCGACAGGCTGATTTACACTCAACCTGCTCTCGGTCTTGATGCGGCGTCCTTCGAGGCGCCGCCCACGACCGACTGCCTGTCCTGTGGTGAAGGCAAGATGCACCGGTCCTCCTATCCTGTGTCTGTCTCCAGGGCTCGTCGGCCCTTGGAGCTTGTCCACTCCGACCTCATGGGTCCGCTTCCTATCGAGTTTTAGGAGGACCGCAGCCGCTATGTCTTGACACTAATTGATGACTTCATGCGCATGCGCTGGGTGTACAATCTGCGTCAGAAGAGCCATGCCGCAGTTGCTGTCTGCACTTGGCTTGTCATGGCCGAGCGCCAATCCACCCACCACCTTCATACCTTTCGCTCTGATCGTGGCGGAGAGTACCTCGGCGACATGACCCGCTCCCTCACTGAGCTAGGTGTCTTCCACAACCTCTCCACTCCCGCCACTCCTCAGCAAAACGGTGTCTTAGAGCGTTGGAGCCACACCATGGAGGATGCGGTCCGCACCATGCGCGCGGACAGCGCCATGCCTGAGGCCTTTGCCTTCGAGGGCATGGCGTAAATGACTTGGGTCTGGAATCGCATTCCCCACGGCCCCCTCCCAGGTCACTGCACGCCCTACGAGCTGTGGTACGGGCGACGTGCAATTATGCGCCTGGCCCGTGTCTGGGGCTCCCTTGCCTGCGTCTGATTCACACTAGAGCAACAGGGGAGCAAGCTCTCTCCGCAGGGCCGCATCTACGCCTTTGTCGATGTCGCCCCGCAGTCGAAGGCCTGGCGGTTCTGGGACCCTGAGCGACGCCGCATCGTGGAGTCCCGTGACGCTCTCTTTTTTTTGCATCTCACTTTCTGCAACCTTGCTCGCATCCACGCTCTGCGAGCTACTCATGTCCCTGAGTGTGCAGGGCCTCGTAGTGTGGGGGAGGCTCCTGTCATGGTTGGCACAGTGCCCTCGGCTAGTATGGTCACTCCGTCGCTGACACCCCCGAGGCTATCCCCAGAGGGTGTGCCCACCGGCACCCCCGGTCCCGTTCCATCTACGGCTCGCTCCTCCGCCCCCGCCTCTCCGCACTCGCCCGTTCCCGAGTCCGCGTCTGAGCCTGATTTCGCGTCTGAGGCCTTGCCTGATCCTGTGTCTGATTCCACGTCTGAGGCTCTGCCTGATCCTGCTTCCACGTCCTTGTCTAGCTCTGAGTCGTCTCAGCCTCTGGTTGTGGACATGCCTGCGTCTGCAGTGGGGCCGTCCCCGGCTGCTGAGGCCCCGCCAGCCTCTAGTGGTACGCCTGCCGTGCAATCCACACCGGCATGTGAGTCGACACCGGCCACTGCTCCTACCCCCCCTGACCCTTACACACGGGCACCCAGCGGACGCCTCCGTCCACGCTCCACACGTAGCATCGTCAGCGGTGACCCATGCACAAAGGCCCTCGGCCTAAGTGCTCACAGCCTCACTGAGATTCACCCTGGTTGTGCCACCGGCATGGCTTTACTTGCTCATGAGCGCGATCTCGCTCGAGATGTCGCTGAGTCCATGGTGACGGTCGACCCTCCCTCTTTGAAATACTCCCTGGCCACTCGCAGTGCACCACTATTTTCTCCCGATCCCACCAACCTGCCTAAGGCCTTGTCAGCCCCCGATGCTGAGCAGTGGCGCGCTGCCTGTCAGGCTGAGCTTGATGCCATCCGAGAGCATGGCGTCTTTGAGCTGGTGGACTTGCCGAAGAGCCGCAAGGTCATCAAGGCCAAGTGGGTTCTCCGCAATAAGCTGAAACCAGACGCCACTGTGGAGCACTACAAAGCGCGCCTGACAGCAAAGGGCTTCTCTCAGGTCCCTGGCATGGATTACACCGAGACCTTTGCCCCTGTTGGCTGGATGACGACCACGCTCACGCTGCTAAGCCAGGCGACACAGCACGACTAGGAACTCCATCAGATGGATGTCAACAACACATTCCTTAACGAGGACCTTGAGGAGGAGATCTACATGNGTGACGGTCGACCCTCCCTCTTTGAAATACTCCCTGGCCACTCGCAGTTCACCACTATTGTCTCCCGATCCCACCAACCTGCCTAAGGCCTTGTCAGCCCCCGACGCTGAGCAGTGGCGCGCTGCCTGTCAGGCTGAGCTTGATGCCATCCGAGAGCATGGCGTCTTTGAGCTGGTGGACTTGCCGAAGAGCCGCAAGGTCATCAAGGCCAAGTGGGTTCTCCGCAATAAGCTAAAACCAGACGCCACTGTGGAGCACTACAAAGCGCGCCTGACAGCAAAGGGCTTCTCTCAGGTCCCTGGCATGGATTACACCGAGACCTTTGCCCCTGTTGGCTGGATGACGACCACGCTCACGCTGCTGAGCCAGGCGACACAGCACGACTAGGAACTCTATCAGATGGATGTCAACAACACATTCCTGAACGGGGACCTTGAGGAGGAGATCTACATGGTCCAGCCACCCGGCTTTGAGGATGGTACAGGTCGCGTGTACCGGGTGCGGAAGGCCTTGTACGGCCTGAAACAGTCACCTCACTGCTGGAATCAGGAGATCACCAGCACACTGAGATGCACTAAGTACGTTCAGAGTGATGCTCACCCATCCGTGTTCCTCTCACAATCCCCAGCACCGCTCGCTGCCATCCTCGTCTACGTGGACGATCTTCTGATCGCCTCGCCCGACCTGGGAGCAGTGAACGCTGCCAAGTCCGTTCTCTCCTTGGCCTACAAGATGAAGGATCTTGGTGAGGCCTTTGTCTTTTTGGGGATGGAGATCGTGCGCAATTGTGTCCGTTGTACACTTCGTGTCCATTAGGGACGCTATGCAGAAACTATGAGGGAGCACTTTGCCGACCTCCGCACGGCCTCCACGCCCATAACTCCTGAGGGGCAGGCCGCCCTGAAGGTAGATGACCCAGCTGACCCGGGGGAGCCAGTCGATGTGACCATGTATCTGCGAGTCATCGGCTCGCTCATGTACTTGGCCACCACGAAACGACCGGACATTGCCTTCATTTTCAACCTGCTTGCCTAGTTCTCGCAAGCTCCATGCCAACAAACACTGGAGGCCGCAATCCGGTGTGTTTGCTACATTCTGACCACCGCACGCTTTGGCGTGTGCTTTTGTGAGCAGGTGTCCATTGTGCTTGATGGGTACACAGACAGTGACTGGGCGTGGAGTCCATATGGAAAGAGTCACACCGGCTGCATCTTTCTCATTGGAGGTACTGCAGTGTCCTCGCAAAGTGGGAAACAAGGCTACATTGCACGCAGCATTGTTGAGGCAGAGTACGTTGCTCTAGGCGCCGGTGCAGCGGAGTGCGTGTGGCTCGTCCGTCTGTTACGTGAACTACGTCAATCCATTCCCCTGGTGATTCTCCAGTGTCACAACATGAGCGCGGAGGCCATCGCTAAGAACTCTAGTGTGTTCCATGCACGCACAAAGCACATCAATACCGAGCACAACTTCGTGCATGATCTGGTTGATCGTGGTGAGATCCGAGGCGTCCACGTGGGCACTTACAGGCAGTGCGTGGATTTTCTGACCAAGGCTTTGGGTCGATTGAAGTTTCATGCGGCCACTCGTTTTGTGGGACTCTGCCCCATCCCTGTTGCAGGTTGATTCCTCATGTGCCACCTTGCGTGTGCTGTGTCTTCTGCCTATAGCGGCTTTGAGTTTCCTGCTCTGTACAGTGTCAGTGTCTGCATGTGCATGGTCGTGTTTCGCCCTCCGGTCATGGGGGAGTGTTGTTGTGTGTGTCGTACACGGCTTACTGTGACCCCTTGGCTCATGTCCATCCACGTGCACATCCCTGAGGCTGGTGACAGTGGTAGAAGACTCGCAGCCGGCGGTGACAGGCGTCCAGAAGACTCCCGCATTTTTATATTTGTGTTTTGGGACAGCACATAGGCGTGCAACCTATGTTGGAAAAAGGACAGCCGTCAGATCACCTCGATCCAACAATCTATTGGGCTCGGCACAACAACAACAAAAAGGAAACAAGAAGCCTGAGAGAGAGAGATCCCTCTCTCTCTCTCTCTCTCTCTCTCTCTCTCTCTATCTCTC
>SZWC01002064.1:113164-143553 GCA_023375785.1 Penium margaritaceum | reverse complement strand
GTCATTTTGATCCGACCGACCAGCTGCTGCTTCAGGTTCACCAACTCCTCCATGTCCGATGACACGAGGATGAGATCATCCACGTAGAGGACCACAATCTGGTGCAACCCCGGCTGCTTTCGCACGTACACGCTGTGATCCGCCTCGCAGCGCTTGAAGCCAAGCTCGGCCATGAAGCCATCCATTTTCAGGTACCACATGAGTGGCGCTTGCTTGAGCCCGTAGAGCGCCTTGCGAGGCCGACACACCTTCCCCGGCGGCGCGTCCACCCCTTCTGGGACCACCATAAGGACCTCCTTGTCCAGGTCGCCATTAAGGAATGCGGTTTTTACATCCATTTGGTGGACTTCGTAGTCGCGCGCCGCTGCCACCGAGAGGATGGAGTGAATGGAGGCAAGCTTTGCCACCGGCGCGAAGGTTTCATCGTAGTGTTCTCCTTTTCGCTGAGCATACCCCTTCGCGACCAGCCGCGCCTTGTATCGCTCCACCTTCCCCTCCTTGGTGAGATTCTTCTTGAAGATCCACTTGGAGCCGATGATTTTTGCGCCCTCCGGCCTATCAATCAGCTGCCAACCGTTCTCTTCGTGGGAGGCGAGCTCAGATTTTATGGCTCCCTCCCACTCAGCCCCATCCTTCTACTACAACGCCTCCTTGACGGTCTCGGGCTCCTCTTGTGCAAAGAACGCTTAAGCAAACCCAGTCCAGGTGCCCTGAGCGGCATCGTACCGTTTTGCCGTCCTCCTTGCACGTCCACTTCTCCAGGGCTGCTGCTGTTGAGGCTGCTGCTGCTGCTGCTGCCGCTACTGCTGCTGCTGCTACTGCTGCCCTCTCGCGGCGCCACTCACACCGCTAGCCAGCTCCCCCTCTCTCGGGGACCGTGGAGATGCGGGCTCACTCCCCGCCTCCTCGTTCAGCTCCACTGCTGCCGGCGCTTCGGACTCATCGTCCGACGCGGCTGAATGCAAGTCAGCCGCTCCAACATCGCCTGGATGGTTCTCGCCGGCTGGAACCAATGGGACGTCACCCTCTTTTGTGTCCTCCGGCGTCTCCCCCTCAAGGAGTGACAGCCACTCTCCCCGCTTGGAGAGACCCGCGTCCTTGTCCGTCCAACGGCTATCCTCGTCAAACATGACATCGTGACTCTTCACGATCTGCTGCCTCCGCAGGTCGAAGAGCCGGTACGCCTTGCTCCCGATCTCGTACCCGACGAAGATGCACCGGCGAGTCCGCGGGTCCAGCTTGCCCCGCCCCTCCCGTACCTGCACAACAGTATATGCAACACAACCAAAGGTGCGGAGGTGTGCCACAGTCAGCTTCCTCCCGCTCCACAGTTCTTGTGGCGTCTTCTACACCTTGGACTCCGCGTCTTTTAGCGGCTTTGTCGGCGTCATGTTCATGATGTACGCCGCTGTCCGTGCCGCCTCGCCCCAGTACCGCTGCGCGAGGCTGGCATCGCTCAACATGGACCGGACCATGTTGAGGATGGTGTGGTTCGCACTCTCGGCGACGTCGTTCTGCTGCAGAGAGTGGCGTAGTTATCTGCCACGCGATCCCCTTGTTCCATCCATGCCAAGCAGCCCTTGTACTCGCCACCGTTGTTGCTCCGGAACGCCTTCACCTTCAACTCCGTTTGCCGCTCAACAGCTGCCACAAATTTCTGCATGCATGACAATACATCGCTCTTCCTCTTGATGATGTAGAGGTAGAGCTTGCGGCTGTGGTCATCAATGAAGGTGACGAAGTAGCGAGCCCCACCAATGGAGGGCTCAAACGGTCCGCACACATCCGTGTGCACCACCTCCAACTTCGTCGACGCACGCGTCCCTTTGCCGTCAAACGGCTGTCGTGTCGCCTTGTCCGCCACGCATCGCTCGCACACGGAATTCTTGGCTGCATCCAGGCCCTTGACCTCAAGACCCCGCACCACTTCCTTCTTCGCCATGTCCCTCACAGTTGAGGGAGCGATGTGACATACGCGGCGGTGCCACAGGTCCAGATTTCCTTCATCCTTTGTCACGAGGTTGATGGCATCACTCTTCACTGCATCGGCAAGAACCTTGGTACGAAGTAGGTACAGGTCCTCCTCCCTCTTGCCACGTGCAATCACCTTGCCATCCCCCTCCTTCCGGATGATGGCCTCCTTCTTGTTGAAGAGTACCTCGAGCCCCTTGTCGGTAAGGTGGCTCACTGACAGCAGATTCGTCCCAAAGTTGGGCATGTGGAGTACGTCGTAAATGGTGCACGGAATGACTTTCCCGTTCACCATAGACTCGATGTGAACATCGCCTTTGCTTGCGGCCAACTCTGTTTTGCCGTTGGCCATTGTCATGCGCCGCTCGGTGGCACCGTAGGTGACGAACGCCGCCCGGTTGCATTGTGTGTGGCGGCCTGATCCGGAGTCGATCACCGTGACTTCCGGATCTGTCAAGTCGGTAGATTCCCTGGCCATCATGGCTTGGGTATCCTTCTTCCCGCCCTTCCCGGGCTGGTCAGACTTCTTGTTGGGGCAGTTGCGTGCATAGTGGCCCTGTTTACCACAGTTGTAGCACTCCCCCTTGTTGTCACCTCTCTTGGTGCCCTGGTTAGCACCCTTCCCCTTCTTGCCTCCCCCTCCACCTTGAGGGCGGACGGCATAGGCAGAACATGACGTTGCCCCGATTTCTCTCCAACCACGCCGCATCCATTCGTTGCGGACGTACTCAACCACCTTTGGGTACTTCAGCTCATCGGCGGACCAGCTGCCTACGACGGTGATCATGGGACTCCAACTGTCCGACAAGGCCAGGAGGAGGATCATAGCTTGTAGCTGAGGGTCGACCTTCCATCCGGTGGCTACGCACTCGACAGTAAGGGACTCAATTTGCTGTAGGATCTCCATGATGTCGTCGCCTTCGTTGGCTCGGAGGGTGAAGAGCCTCTTGAAGACGAAGAGCTGGTTAGCCAAGTTGGTGGACTGGTAGATTCTGCAGAGTTTCTTCCAGGCCTCCGCGGCCTCCGTGCATCCTTGAATCAGTGCGCGTTGCGGCAGAGCTAGCGCTAACACCAACAATGCAAGCGCCTTCTTGTTGCGCTTCTTGTACTTGTCCACTTCCTCCGGCGTCGCGGTATCCGGAGGCGCGGTCTCTTCACCGTTGACCAGCTCAAGCAGGCCCTTGTCATCCAGGTAGACCTCAAACTGCCACCTCCACAAGGGGAAGCCGTTTCCATCGAACTTGGAGACGGCGTCGATGCTCTCTTGCTCGGTCGTTGCCATGGCGCGCGGCGATAGCGTGAAGGATGATGAGCTAGGGTCCTTCTAGGCACGAGGGCCCATAACCCTTTGTTGGCTCTAGTGGGTGTGGAGGAACCCTCAAGGATGCCTAGCTCTCACTGAAGCACACTACCAGTTTTTGTGCGGCCAATGGACACCAATGGTAAAGAGTGTGGAGCACAAGGATCACGGCCAAGAGTGGGCAGAACACGTCGCATTCAGTAGATCTGAATCGAAACACGATTTTGTTGCTTTGCATAGTGAGATTACATCAGATACTTTTAGCCTGTGATCTAAGCTTTCTAAAGCATCCAAGCACGCCCAAAATGGAGCAGTTGAGCCCCTGCTACGGCCGTCAAAGTAACCCTTGGTGGAGCTGCCCACCTGGCCTTGCACTCTAGGCAATGGGAGGCGCTTCGACGATGACCCGTCAAAGCGCCTTTCCTCGCCCAGAAGTCAAGGAGGATTTCATCCTGGTCAAGGAGGTCCTTATGGTCACCTCATTGATGCCCCTGGTGCATTTGGAGGCCATTAGGAATGAACTCGGATCCCTGGCTGTGGAATATCCCGCCACCCATGGCGGGTACCAGATTCCACCCACCCAACACCCGTTTTTCGGGCTAGGCTAACTTTCTGAATACTCACTCAAATCGAGCGATTCAAAGCTCGATCCTGCATGCAAAAATCCAAGGAATCCAAATCTAAATTCATATCAGGTGTTCTACCACTCCTCAATGGTCGAACCAGGGAGTACGATCAACGGCACTCATGGCAAGGGGCACACCATGTCAACACAGATCNAGCGCCACTGTGATCTGGCGTTTTCAATTCTGGCGCTGAATCTAAAAGAACGACTCAGGTTTATCATCAGAGAAAACAATCCAACCAACTGTCCAAGGAAGGCTTGGAAGACCTTGAAGAATCGTTATGAAATAACGAGCGATTTTGAACTGGGAAGTCTCTTGACAGAGTTTCACACTCAATAGATGGAAGAAGGAACATGTCTGGAGGATCACGTGTCACATCTTAAACATCTGGCCAGCCGCATTTCATCAATGGGAGAAGTGATCTCTGAAAGAGTCCTAGTACTAACTCTCGTTCGTGGAATACCTGCCAGATTCAAAGACACCATCAACCGACTTTTGACTTTTCAGAAACAAGGGAAGACCTTTGATGCTCAACTGGCTGAACTTCAAACAACACTGCAGCAAGCCACTGATGCACAAGGAAGAGCCGCCGGTGGGGCAGCTGGTCCTATTGTTGGAGCGGCACCAGCAGCAGCAGCAACACCACCTGGAAGTCAACCATACTCTCTGACTCTGGAGAAGGCTGTCGAAGAACTGATTATGGTTGAAGAACAATGCGTCAAGGACAACGGAGGTGAAACTGGCCTTGTGACCAAATATCAAGGACAAAGGACAAAGAAGCTTGGATCCTATGGTAATGGCAGTCAGGGATCCCTTACGCATTTCAACAATAGAGACCAACCAACTCCTCACTCACCATGGGGTTTTGTTCCACCAAATGATCAAGTGTGATGGACGTGCAAGCAAAAGCGGCACATTGCCGGGGATTGCCCTAAACGACGTCCAAATTTTGCCCGTCATTATGGTTCTCGACGACCACATCAAGCAATGCTGACGACTTACATGTCCATCGTGGCTGTCTTTCTTACAGGGTCTTCAAAAGCACAGGAAAACTTCCAATGAAGAGGAAAACTTCCAGTTGAATCTCCTATCTGAAGGACCAATCCTGCCTGACAAAGACATGCCAGCCACACAGCCAGAGCATGCAACCTATGGTTCAGCACCAAAAGATACAGCACACCACACTCTGGGAAAAGAAGAGTTTGTGACTGAAGAATTGGCCATGTGCTCAATTAACAGTGCCCTTCTCTTGGCTGCTGGCATCTTGGCATGGATCATGGACTCTGGTTGTACCAAACACATGACCTGCAAAAGGGACTGGTTCATCAACTTCAAACGCTTCCTGACACCACGAGAAGTCTGGCTTGGTGATGGGAGAACTATCCCTGCCTACGGGCAAGGGAAAGTCAAGGTTGGCATTAAGTGCTATGGAAAACCAGCAATAAGGACTTTCGAAGACGTAGTCTATGTCCCAGATCTCGCCGCAAATATTCTTTCCGCTACCAAGCTCAACGAAAATGGTTTCAAAGTTGTGTTTGATACTGACAAGAACTAGAAGGTGTACAATCAGACATCTCAACTGGCAGTGGTGGCCACTCGAATGGGAAATCTGACCATCCTTGACACCAGAAAATCCTCAAGACACTCAGAAACGCAAGAGATGGCTTTGTGGCTTCTTCACCTACACCGGCAAAGACAACTTCTCCGTCAACCACGATAGAACTTTGGCACAAGCGGCTGGCATGCGTCAGCTATTCAAATCTAACCAAAATGGCTGCAGATTCAGTTGCTCATGATCTTCCGGCCAGTCTACTCCGAGACAGAGAAGCACCCATGTGCAGAGGCTGTATAACAGGCAAACAGCATCGAGCTTCTTTCCAAGCTCTCCCGTCACATGGAACCCATGAGTGCCTGGAACTCGTGCACATGGACCTCTGTTATATCAAGGAATGCTCTCTCTCCAACAAGCACTATTTTCTTGTCATCTTGGATGACTACACACATATGGTTTGGACCCGGATCCTCCGCTTTAAATCTGATGCTATTGAAGCAATTGAAACTTGGGTTCGACAGGTTGAAAACAAGACCACCCTGACAGTCAAGAAAATCCGTACTGGCAACGGGACCGAGTTTGTCAACCGCAACCTCAAAGTCTTCTACGATGAGAGAGGCATTCAACATCAAACCACGGTACCATATACTCCACAACAGAATGGCAAGGCAGAAAGGATGAATCAGAATCTTCTTGAATGAATTTGGACCATGCTCCACACAGCTGGCCTCTCATCTGCTTTCTAGGCTGAAGCTCTTCACACTGCAGCGTATATCACAAATAATCTTCCCACGGCAAAGCTGCCTGCAGGTGCATCAAAACCCTACGAAGCATGGACTGGGAACAAGCCCTATCTGGGACACATCCGTGTTTCCGGATGTACAGCACACGCCTGGGTCCGGCCAGAAGAACGCTCCAAGCTTGATCCACGATCAAAAGTCTGCATCCTCCTTGGGTACGAGACACGCGACATCTACCAACTTTGGGAGCCAGATTCCAAACGTGTCATTCGGAGCAGAAAACCCATCTTTGACGAAAGCTTCTTCAATCGAGCACGTGATGCAACACCACGAGCAGTCACGCCAACTGTCTACATTGAGACAACTCCACCACCTCTTCAGAAATTCTCCGTCGACCCAACACCTGATGACCACGCTGGTGTACTTCCGCCTGTGGTTCCAGAGGAACATCATGATGCTCCCACTACTACAGACATTCATCCCCAGCACTACGTCAGCTGTTTCAAAATCAGGACTACGCCGGTCCACCCGACTCATAAGACCTCCGTCATTTCTTCAGCTTGGTTTTCTGTCAACCACTGAGATCCCAGCTGACGACGACATTGATAACACAGCACTACTAACACAAGTGGTGGATCCCTCTAGCTTCAAAGATGCTATGCGTCGCTCGGATGCCGACCAGGGGCACCAAGCAGCTCAAGAGGAACCCTCTCAACTTAAAAAACAGCGCACATGGGATCTTGCCCCTCACCCACCCAACACGCCCGTTGTTACGTGTAAGTGGGTGTTCAAAACCACGCTGACCAGTGCAGGTACACCTGATCGCTACAAAGTCCACCTCGTTACGCGTCGATACAATCAAGTTCTTGGGGTAAACTATCAAGACATCTTTGCACCGGTAGCCAAGTATTCATCTATCAGGGTGATCCTATCTCTGGCCGCCAACAACAAATGGCACCTTCATCAAATGGACGTCAAAAGTGCCTTCCTCAACGGCGACCTCAACAAAATCATCTACATGACTCAACTAGAGGGGTTCATATCTCCAGATAAACCCGATCACGTCTGCAAGCTCAACAAGTCTCTGTATGGCCTGAAGCAAGCCCCACAATAATGGAACCTAAAGATTCATGAATTCTTCCAGGTCCAAGGTCTCCAACGCCTTCACTCAGACAATGTACTTTCATGGAGGATCAAATCTTCTTGGCATTATTCTCTACGTGGACGACCTCATCCTGTTTGGACCATCTCTCTCTGTTCTGGATACCCTCAAACATCAGCTGTCTCACCGTTTTGAAATGACTGACATGGGGCCCCTCAAGTACTACCTCGGCATTCAAGTCACTCATGACATTACGCACGGTCCGGTGATGCTCACTCAAGCCACCTATGCCCAACGTGTGGCCGACAAGTTTGGGCTTGGTACATCCACTCCACAAACTACACCATCGTCCAAGGATCACGGTCTTACCAAACCAGTCACAACAGCCACACCTTAGGCTTCCTCGGAGGATGCCCAAGCTTTCCCACAAATGGTGGGCTCATTGATGTACTCCTTTGTGGCTACGCGGCCTGACCTTTCCTTTGCCGTTGGCATTCTCAGTCAAGGATGTCAACGCCCTACTGCTGCTCACATCGTGGCCGCCAAATGCAACATTCGCTACCTCCGTGGATCCGCCTCTCTTGCTATCCGCTACTCTTCTGGAAACAACGTTCTCAAGGGCTTTTGTGATGCCGATCTCTCTGGTGATAACACCACAAGTCGCTCCACCTCTGGGTACGTTTTCCTTCTCAATGGTGGACACGTCAGCTGCCGTAGCAAGAAGCAGTCTGTGGTCGCTCTCTCTTCTACGGAAACAGAATACATCACTGAAACTGAATGCACGAGAGAGGCGGTCTGGCTTCGCATGCTTCTAAGTGAGATCGGGTTTGACCAACTTGAACCCACTCCCATTCACTGTAACAAAAAAGGAGCCATCGCTCTCTGCGAGGATCCGGTTCTCCATGATCGAACCAAACACGTTCGTCGGCAGTATCACTACGTCCGCGACGCTGTCGCGAAAGGCAAGGTCTTCATGCATTACCTCCCCACTGCTGATCAGACTGCTGACATCTTCACCAAAGCTCTCTCAGCTAGGTCTGCATTAGGGATCTGCACAAGTATGGACATGGCGGATTGGTCATGGAATGCTCTACAAACAGACGGGGACAACTCACATGAGAAAACTCTCACCAAACCTCATTCTTGCTGTCAACCTTGTCATTACTCACTTCCATTTGCAATTTCGGTATTCACTTTTGAGTTCGAGTGCTCTCTCTCACAGTTGAGCTGCTAGTGCTGCTCAGGCGCTAAGTCTAGGCGCTAAGTCTGGGTTTTGTCCAAGTGTGTCAGTCGGCGTAATGTAGTCTTGCCTTAACTAGCACAACATCATTTCAAGCTGGTCGATGTCTGGGACACCATAGTGCCCGAAATGGGTGTCTACGTTGTAGCGGATTGGACGGAATCCTTGGCCAACTAGGCCAAAACTGCGGTGTTTGAGTGTCTCGGACCCTCAAGCTATCTTGTCCCACGACCCACAGGCCAAGGACCCCCACTTGATCCACGTGGTGCTGGCCACGCACTACACTCCCCCTGCCTAGGAGTGAGCCGTCCTTGGCAACCGCATGTCGGAATCCAACCCATGGATTTTGATACTAATGTACAGTATTAACACAATAATTCAGAAGGAAAATAATTATGACCACTTCCAGTCCCGTTCATTTACTCCTCTTGGGTACTTCTATAACGGTTGTAAATTAGTCCTCCACAGGCTTTGAGTTAATCTGGGGAAAATTCCTTCAAGGGTCACTTTGAATGCGGGCAACATACCACAAAGGGCAGACGTCGCGTGGATGTTGATAACGTCTACAAGCGGGCGGCCGTGGATTTGCTTGCTCGAGTTCGAGCAAGCAAATTCGGACCCCCCATCGCAGTTCGTACTTGCGATTTATACGCACGAGGAGATGACACGGCTGGTTCGTTTTGAATTTTAGTGGCAGTGACTGTTGATGTTTGTCGGCCACTCACATCTCTATGTCCTCTTGTTTACCCCTCCATGCACACACACGTACAGAATAACTGACATGACCTCACCTGGGAAGACGTCAAGCGACCATACCATGATGGGCATCCCTGGCAAAATGACACACCTTCTTCACCCAGGAGTGCCTCCTGGCACGTGCATGGTCATGACTTCATTCTCTACCTCTGATGCGGGAGATGTTAGGGCTCGTACATTCTCACTATTGTGCTCTGCATCATATCTTGCTTGCCTTGAGTGTTCTGGGGGAGGTGCATTCCAGGGTGCTGATCCTTAGGTGGCCACCGTGTCGGGTTCATTCGTGCACTGGTGAGTGGCCGCCACACGGAGTAATTTCAAGCGGTCGGGCTCGACCCCAGGGTGGCGGTGTGTGCATGCTCAAGTGTCGTGCTTGTAGCGAGTGCATGCTCATCGGTTGCTAAGTCTCGCTCGCTCCCCTCTCACTTTTGTCTTTGTTTCACTTGAGCTATTGAGGCAAGTTTTTTCCCGCATCCATGGCGTACCGTGTGCCCACTCGTGCATTGCCGCCATCTCACACACGTGTGCCCTAGGAAGTTACTTGGTAACTATTGGTATCAGAGCAGTGAGGATACGCTCCCACAGCTCGTCGATCCTGGTCGTCAGTCTTGGTGCAACACACACGCTCGTGGCCTTCTCGGCCCGTGCAAGCCACAGCTCACCTCATCAGCGCATCTTCATCAATGGCCGACTCTTCGACACTGAACAGCAATACCTAGAGGTCTTGTTGCATTCGTTCACGATTCTTTCGCAGCAGCTCTACTTTTGCCATCGCCCACACCCGCGTGCGACACTTCGTGCATCTTCCACCCCCAGCACTTCAGAGCAGTCACACACCTTGGCTGCCCTTGTAGCCACAGCAGCAGTCACACTACATTTGCCACCTCTTGACGGGCCCCCAGACAAGGAGCTTGACTCCCCTCGTATGGCTGCACGCTACGCTGACCACGGGTGGGAGAACCCTCATCTCTTTGACCCTCCTTCACCCCTCGACAACGACACACCCTTGTGGTTTCGCATGCTTGATCCCTTCTACTGGCGCGAGGAGTTGGCCAAGCTGGATGAGAGGGCGGCGGCTGAAAGAGAGGAGGAGATCAATCGACAGGTGTACATGACCGACGACCTGCCCCCATCACCGCCCCGTCCCTCAAACATGCAACCACCTACCGATCCATAGTCATCCAACACTACATTTGCTTCTATCCCCACATCGGCTCCGTCTCGCACAGCAGCTCCATCTCCTGGACCGACTCCAACTCCGGAGGATCCTGAGTGATCCCCATTCTTCCAGTCCATACAGACTCCATCGGCCTGGCGGGTGCCATTCTCGATGCAGCTGTAAGCGCTGTAGCAACCTTTCCAGCCACTGCTCGCACGTGCAAAGCTCCCACCCAGACTGCGATGTGCAGTACAGCTGATGCCTACACGCACGTAGCACCTTCTCTTACACTACTCGCTACCACAACTGCCAACATTACCACCCAGGTAACCGCAACAGCAGCCCCTGTTACCACTGCCGCATCATCTATCGCTGACTCAACCGTAGCGGCCGTCGGTTCTATTCGCGCTTCCACTACAGCTCTAGTCCTAACTCCCACCGGTGCTCCGTGGGAACTGACACATCACGTCACCACATGATTCCTGGTTGCATCAGCATTAGCAACGGTGGTCGGGGCCACCGTCACCGGCCTTCTCTACCGCATCGTGGCAGTTGCAGGATGGGTTGATGTTCTCTTCTCACCAGCTGCGGCAGTGGTGGCTCCCTTCTTCGCACTGTTGCCCCGTCACTAGTTTGGTGAGCACCTTCTTCACTTTGCACTGCACATTCACTCATCACTTCACTCCCCCTGCCTGCTCCCTCTCACAATGCGAGGACCAGAGGAGACAATAGAGGCTCTTGAAGCCGCCCTTAGTGAGGCTCAAGCGACGAGTCGCAAAGCTGAGGATGACATGCAATAGCACCACAAGGCACAGCAGGAATTAGTCGCCACAGTAGCAACCCTAGTCATAGAGCGCCTACGGACTGTTCCTGTCCTTGCCGCTGTCCTTCCTACTAATGAAACTATATCTGTTGACTCATCTGTGCCTCCTACTGGTGGTGTCCCCAACTTTTCTTCTCTCACTCTCTCAGCAACCGCTCTAGCTCGGGTCTTTCTACCTGTACGTCAGAAGGAATTCGAGACTCCACCACCACAGTTCACCTCGAAACTCACCTTCACGTCATGGGAAACGCGCTTCAGCGTTTGGGCCCAAGGGGAACTATTGTGGAAACTGGTGCTACTAGGCCCAAAGGGAACTCTCCTTCAAAGGCGTCGTTTATTCCACAGCCATCTGAGGCGGCTCGGGCCATCCGCACCCACATCAATGCCAGACCAGAGAGTCTTTTGGATGACATTGGTACGAACAATGCAGATCTGACACGCGATACACCTGCTGACCCCGTCGGTGCATGCGCCCTCATTCGTCGTCGCAAGACAGTCACTGGGCATGTAGCCCAGAGTGCTCTGACTGTGCACTTTAACACCCTACAGATGCGGGTTGATGAGACTGTAGACAAGTACTGGGTGCGGAGTCTGTACTTACTGCGCGACCTAGGCATGGCTGCCCCTGGTCCTTTGTCTGCTTGCTTGTCGATTGCTACGGGTCTGATTCCTGGGCTCTCTGATCTTTACCTGGACATCTCTCACGCAGAGCTCGAGCGTTTGGCTTCTGCTCCACTCTCTACGGACACACCCCCAGGGATTGGGCCTCTTTATGAATTCACAACTTCTCGCCTCACTGATTGGTGGAATAGTCTGTAGAACAAGCGCCTGCATCACACTACGCTCGCTGCAGTCACCTCCTTGTCCTCTTTTGAAGGAGTCACCACATCACCTTCAGTCTCCACTTCCCCTGCCGCAGCTCATTCCACTCAGGCGGCTTCTCGTGGCGGGGGTGGTTGCTCCAATCGTGGGGGTAGCCATGGCGGTGGAAAAGGGCGTGTGGGTGGTCGGGGTGGAAAGTCATCCTCCGACTCTACCACTAGCACCGATGTCACCTACTGGAATTGTGGCGCTCCTGGTCACTCAGCACCCAAGTGCCCTACCCCCCGTGATGATGTCCGTTTGGCCTCCTCCATGCATGTCCATTGGGTACGCACCGTAGTCACCTCCTCTTCTGTGGCTGCATCGGTGACAGTCGCATCTTCTTCCTCCTCTTCATCAGCCTCCACCCTCACCACCACATCTGCTCCACTTCAGCCGTCACCTTCACCCCCCAGTCCTTAGGGCTGGATCCCATCCCCACCCGGTCCTCCCTACTACGGTCCTCCGTCCTCACACTACTCTGCACCCTCCTAGACGCATGACGATGGCCACATGTCTGACCGCTCCTCCGATCGCGCCTCTGACCGCCATGACGAGAAACGTGCTCTTGAGCGGCGCCTGGCTGAGCTCCTCCACCTTCGCTCTCAGGGAGGTGAGAGTGTGAGTGGCCTGTGTCGTGTGCCTTTCTGTGAGTTGGACGTCACCCTTTGTGGTGCAGCGTCTGGTGGTGTTCAAGGGGACCTGCCTGATGCTTGTGACTGGATTGAAGACTGGAAGTCCCACACATTCCCCACTCGTCTTGGTACCTCCTCCTCCCTCTCTCTTCGTGGTGCTTTCGCTATCTATCTTCTTCTTCCTACCACCCGCGCTGCCCCCGGCCTCTTGATAATTGATTTCGGGGCCACCCATCACATGACCTCCTACCGCTCCTCCTTTGTCTCCCTTGGCCTGTTGGCTCCGTTCGCTCTGTCCGCACTGGCTCCGGCCAACTCCTCCCCGTTCATGGCGTCGGTGTCGTTCGTTTCGTTGATCCTGGCGGCACGATCTATCTTCCTGACGTCCTGTACGTCCCAAACCTTGAGGTCAGCTTGCTCTCTGTGACCACCCTTGATGACCAGGGCATGGACTACTCGTCCAGCCAAGGCCTTACCTCGATTTCTCTCCGCTCATGTGGTCGTGTTGTTCTAGTGTGGAGTGCAATGTGATCGCCTGTTTTGCGTGACGCTTTCCCTTCCATCGTCTTCCGTTGCCTCTCCTCTTGTTCACGTGGCGCCCTCCTTGTCTCCCATCCACGTTGATCTCTTGCATCGTCGGCTCTGCCATATTCACACTGCTGCCATCCAGTACCTCCTTTGCCTTCAGCCTGATGCGGGCCTGGACCCTGCCACCTTTGCACCTCCCTGCTCCTCGAGCTGTCTTGACTGTGCCAGTGGAAAAATGCATCGCTCTCCATTCTCCACCTCTGGGTCTTGCTCCTCTAGCCCTCTTGACTTTGTACATGCTGACATCATGGATCCGTTGCCCCATGCCTTCCTCGGTGGTCTCGGTCGCTACGTTCTCTACTTGACGGATGACTTCTCCCGGTACCGTTGGGTCTTTGCTCTCCGTCACAAAATTGAGGGTCACAGACGTCCTTGAAGTGTGGCTTCCTCAGGCTGAGCGTGCTTGTCTTCGTCCCCTGCATGTGTTTTGTAGTAACAGATGAGGTGAGTTCTTCGGCCCTACCTCTTGCTTCCTTGAGTCTCGTGGTGTTCGACTTGAGTCCAGGGCCCCCTACACCCCTCAGCAAAATGAGGTTTCTGAACACTGGAATCGCACCCTTGCTGATGGGATGCGCGTCCTTCTTTCTGCCTCCGGTATGTCCCCGCAGTTTGCCTTTGAGGCCATGTCCTGCATGACGTGGGTCTGGAACCGGGTTCCTCATGGTCCCCTTCACCACACTGTCACTCCCTTTGAGCACTAGACGGTTCAACGCACCGACCTCCGCTTTGCTTGTGTATGGAGGTGTCTTGCTTCTGTCTGGCTCCCTGCCGACGACCAGGATGGTAAACTATTTCCCGCGGTCGCCTGTGTGTCTTCCTTGGAGTTTCTCCCTTCTCCAAGGCTTGGCGTTTTTGGGATTTCTCCAGCAGTCGCGTCATTGAGTCCCGTGATGTCCTGTTCTTTGAGCACTTGTTTGAGCGGGATGCTCCTCACTTCGACGGGTCCCTCTCTTTGCATTGTCGGGGTGGGGGTGGTCCTCTTCCCTCTGGGATATCTTCTCTTCCCTCTGTACGTCCCTCAGTTTCCCCTGTCTCCTCCGTTTCCCTGGATCCCTCTGCCCCCTCTTCTCCTCCCCTCCCCCCCTCTTCTCCTCTCCTCCGTTTCCCTGGAACCGTTAGAGTTCCCTGCTCTAGTGGTGACTCCCTCGTCCTTTGCTTCTCCGCCCTCTAGCTCCTCTGTGCCTTGTGCTGGGGACTCGCCTTCTGCCGCTAAGCCGGTCTCACTGCCATCGTCTCCTCACCGCATTGAGCATCATGCTCCCTCTGTCTCTTCTCCATCTCCTACTACTGTACACCCAGTCTCTCCTCCTCCCTCTCCTGTATAGTCCTTCTCGACGTGGTTTGGTCCCCCTGTCTCACCCTACACACGTGGAAGTTGCCTCAGGGCCCTCCCCTCCCAGTCTCACCCTATGGTCTCTGGTGACTCTAGTCTCTGTGCCCTTAGCCTCATGACCTCTGGCTTTTCTGTTGTTGCCTCTGTCATTAATCCCATCACTGCTCTTGGCTACTCCCTTGTTGAACAGGAGTTCCACTCATCTCTCTCGTCGTCTGCAGCTGCGTATGTTGCCTCATGCTTTGCTGCCACAGGTCTCTCTCCCCTTCTGCCTGAACCACTAACTGTGCAGGCGGCACGTGTAGCCACTGACTCCTCTCTGTGGGAGCAGGCCATGAAGGCTGAACTTGATGTACTGTCACTGCACAGTGTGTACCAGCTGGTAAACCTACCACCTGGCCACAAAGTTGTCGCGACCAAGTGGGTGTATCACCACAAACTGAACCCAGAAAACACTGTAGAGCGGTACAAAGCACGTCTCACGGCAAAGGGGTTCTCCCAAATCCGTGTTGTGGACTTTGACGAGACGTTTGCACCAGTTGGCCGCTATACAACCGCCAGATCATTCCTCAGCCTAGTTGCCCAGCATGACTGGGAAGTGGAGAAAGTGGATGTCAACAATGCCTCCCAGCATGGCTTGTTGGATGAGGAGATTTACATGGTGCAGCCGCCCGGTTTCTCATATGGGACAAACCGTGTGTGGCGACTGCGCAAAGCCCTCTATGGGCTCAAGCAGTCCCCACGCTGCTGGAACCAAGAGATCACGGTGACACTGGAAAGAGGGGACTTTAGAAGGAGTCTAGTGGGCCCTGCTCTGTTTCTTAGCTACCCTACGAAACCGTTAGTTGCCAACCTGGTCTATGTTGATGATCTTCTCATTGCATCTCCCGACACATCCGCCGTCTTCACTGCCAAGTCCCTTCTGCAGGTAGCCTACAAGATGAAGGATCTGGGTCCGGCCCGTGTCTTCTTGGACATGGAGCTAGAGCGTGATCGCGCATGTCGCACTCTGCACGTGCACTAGGTTGTGTACGTCCGCAACCTGGGGGGGCGCTTCGGTCCCCTTCTCACTGTTATTCCCACTGCTTCTACACCCATGACCCCCACGGGTCAGTCACTACTAAAATCGGTGGATCTCTCAAGGCTGGGGGAGACAGTGGATGTGACTGACTACCTTCGAGTCATTGGGTCACTGATGTACCTTGCCACGACCACACGTGCTGATGTTGCCTTTGTTATCAACTTTCTGGCTCAGTTCTCTCAATGTCCACGCGAGCGGCATCTTGAGGCCGCCTTGCGAGTGGTCCGCTATGCACTCGCCACACCTCGTGTCGGTCTCTACTTTTGTGCACAACTCTCCCTCGTGGTTGATGGCTTCACTGACAGTGACTGTGCACACGACTCCGATGCACGTAGCCGAACAGGGTACATGTTCATGGTTGGTGGGACCGCTATATCTTGGAAAGTCGACAAATAAGGGTGTGTTGCCCGTAGCACAGCTGAGGCTGTGCATGTTCCTCTTGGCGCAGGCGCGTGTGAGGCTGTCTGGATGTGTCGTCTACTACAGCAATTACGTGTCCCCATCCGCTGCATCACTCTGCGCTATGACAATCAAAGCACAAAGACCATTGCCGAGAACAGTGGCATGCATCACTCCCACACCAAGCACATCAATGTTGAGCATCACTTTGTCCGCGAGTGCATTACGGCTAGCATTGTCCAGGTTGCTTGGGTGGACACACGTTCTCAGAAAGAAGACTTCCTCACCAAAGCCCTCAGTCGAAATGTCTTCAAGAGTGTTGTTCATGCTGTCGGTCTCAACTGTCCACATGACCCAGGTTGAGTCTCTGTGTGTCTCACGTGTCTCTTCTTCTCGGCCTGTTGTGCCTTCATGTGTGTGGAATGTTTGCTTGCGGGTCATGGGGGAGTGTTGAAGTTCGTTGGCCACTCACATCTCTATGCCCTCTTGTCTACTCCTCCATGCACACACATGTACAGATTAACTGACATGACCTCACTTGGGAAGACGTCAAGCGAGCATACCATGATGTGTGCCCCTGGCGAAATGACACACCTTCTTCATCCAGGAGTGCCTGCTGGCACATGCATGGTCATGACTTGATTCTCTATCTCTGATGTGGGAGATGTTAAGGCTTGTACATTCTCACTGCCGTGCTCTGCATCATGTCTTGCTTGCCTTGAGTGTTCTGGGGGAGCTGCATTCCCGGGTGCTGATCCTTAGGGGGCCACCGTGCCGGGTTCACCCATGCACTGGTGAGTGGCCGCCGCACAGACTAATTCCAAGCAGTCGGGCTCGACCCCTGGGTGACGGTGTGTGCTTGCTCGAGTGTCGTGATCGCAGCGAGTGCATGCTCACTGGTTGCAAAGTCTCGCTCGCTCCCCTCTCACCTTTGTCTTTGTTTCCCCTGAGTTATTGAGGCAAGTGTTTTCCCGCATCCATGGCGTACCGTGTGCCCACTCGTGCATTGCCGCCATCTCACACACGTGCGCCTTAGGAAGTTACCATGTAACTATACGAACTATATGAGGGTACTTCCATAATGGTACAAAACTCGGTCCTGGCTCTTCGAAAAATAGAAACAGAAAACACCTTTGCAAAAACACTTGCAAATAATTTCGGTAATGCGGTAGCGGGTTGGACGGAATCCTTGGCCAAATGGGCCAAAACTGTCGTTTTTGAGGATCTTCGACCCTCAAGCCATCCCGTCCAACCGCTCAGCGGCAGGGACCTCGCTCGATCCATGTGGCGCCGGTTGTACGCTACATATGCACGATGTTGGATGAATTTTAAACCCGTTATAGGCGGTATGTCGATTCACCTGCTTTGATGAAGAGCAGCAATGCCATGTCGACAATGTACCTACAATCTTAATGATACGGCACAGTTGCCATTTTGTGGCGTAAAGTCGGCAATANCGTGCGACACCCGCTGTGCGCCGCGGCAGGTATTTATGCCATTTGTTCTCTCTCTCTGCATTTACTAAGCTATTGAAGCTTATGAGACTTTGCGCGTCTCCCTAGCCTGATCCTTGCTGTTTCTTGCACCTGCCTGCTTGCTAGTGCATCAGCTGACTGGACAGTGTCGCCACGTCAGCAGCAGCAAGGCTAGGAAGCTTCCTAGCAGTTTCTCAGGGAAGACGTCAAGCGAGCATACCATGATGTGTGCCCCTGGCGAAATGACACACCTTCTTCGTCCAGGAGTGCCTGCTGGCACATGCATGGTCATGACTTGATTCTCTATCTCTGATGTGGGAGATGTTAAGGCTTGTACACTCTTACTGCCGTGCTCTGCATCATGTCTTGCTTGCCTTGAGTGTTCTGGGGGAGCTGCATTCCCGGGTGCTGATCCTTAGGGGGCCACCGTGCCGGGTTCACCCATGCACTGGTGAGTGGCCGCCGCACAAACTAATTCCAAGCAGTCGGGCTCGACCCCTGGGTGACGGTGTGTGCTTGCTCGAGTGTCGTGATCGCAGCGAGTGCATGCTCACTGGTTGCAAAGTCTCGCTCGCTCCCCTCTCACCTTTGTCTTTGTTTCACCTGAGCTATTGAGGCAAGTGTTTTCCCGCATCCATGGCGTACCGTGTGCCCACTCGTGCATTGCCGCCATCTCACACACGTGCGCCTTAGGAAGTTACCATGTAACTATGCGAACTATATGAGGGCACTTCCATAATGGTACAAAACTCGGTCCTGGCTCTTCGAAAAATAGAAACAGAAAACACCTTTGCAAAAACACTTGCAAATAATTTCGGTAATACGGTAGCGGGTTGGACGGAATCCTTGGCGAAATGGGCCAAAACTGTCGTTTTTGAGGATCTTCGACCCTCAAGCCATCCCGTCCAACCGCTCAGCGGCAGGGACCTCGCTCGATCCATGTGGCGCCGGTTGTACGCTACATATGCACGATGTTGGATGAATTTTAAACCCGTTATAGGCGGTATGTCGATTCACCTGCTTTGATGAAGAGCAGCAATGCCATGTCGACAATGTACCTACAATCTTAATGATACGGCACAGTTGCCATTTTGTGGCGTAAAGTCGGCAATAGCTTGACATCTGAGGTGGCCCAAAAAAACCCTGGCTCAATGTAATTTCTTAAAAAAATAATCTTTCATTGTGCAATGGTGTCGCTTGCCTTGAATGTCGTGAAGCTCACATATGTCTTCATGGTACAATGTCATGTGCCCATAATCAATCTGTGTGTGAAGAGACACACAAGACACATGCCCGTCTGCCCTTGTGCACTCTATATGAAACTCATGCTTGCACAGAAGGAGGATTTTTCAAACAAATTGGCTCATCCTTTATGTTTGAAATTTCTGTCTTGAAGGCATAAATTTTAGACATGTGGAACGAATTGTGGGTTGGAGCTAATTTACGTTTATAACACGATTAAGTTGCAAAATATACAAAAATAAACGAATTATATGGATGAAAATATTTCAACTATATCTTTGTAGAGTTTGGAAAAACGTGAGGAGCCTGAAAATCATGTCCATGAAGTCAAATTGACAAATCTTACATTTTTCGGTTATTTTAAGAAAATTTATTCATGTTTTACTTATGTGATCCCCTACAATTGATCTGAATCTGATCGCATCAACAGATGTAGCCCCCTTCTGTCTTTGCGGATTCGATCTAAAAAACACTCGGACGAATACGGCAAGAAATGTTTATGTCAGGTCGCGAGGAGGTAGAAAAAAGTAGATATCGGTTCACCATGCAGCTTTCGATAACATTATTCCGTGATTCGGGCGTCTGTCCCTATTCGGTGCGGGTTTTCACGCTTCCTGAAATCAGGAACGCCGCCGATACTGCTTCGGCCACAAGACACACGTCACACGTCACACGTCACGTGGAACTATCTTAGTTTAAATATCAGCGCCGGTTTGAGGCCCTTGTGATTAAAGGCCCTTGTGGCTCACAACCTGCAACGGGGGGGCACTCGGCAAAATCGATCGATTCAGAAAAAATGGTTTTGACGATAGGCCAGTCGCCCCGCGCGTTTAAATGTCTTTCTCCTGCCTCTAGTCTTGCCGACGGAGCTACCTGTCGTTCCCTCACTGAGGAAATGCTGGCGGTGTAGAGCCACAAACACTCNGGCTCATTGGGAGCGCAGCTCTTTTCTGCCTGCTTTACTTTCAAGCCGGCGAAAACTCTGATGCAAAAAGTGCACAAACGCACGAAACTATCTAACCTGCTGAGACAGCCTCCAACGATTGGCACCGTGCGACCCGAATATTATTCTGGGTTCGCGACATTACAACTGGACATTGACTTCCTCATAAGTTGTGACCATGGCAGCCACGAGTTTGCCAGCACCTTCGTTGAAAACGTGCTCTGAAAAGAATCTGGTGGCCGAGGCCCGCTGGTCCCGCACGTGATTTCATGAGTGCCCTCGCACGCGTGGACTTAACTCTCATGACTAGGATTTCTCCTCCGGCTTCAACCCGCACGTACGCAGCGTGATTCTCACGACGGCCTGCCGTTGGCTCCGAACGCTTCTCTACGACAAAGCCGGCTGTGAACCCATCTTGCACAATCTAGCCCGCCCACACTATCTTTGGGCGGTTCTCTGAACGAACTTGACCACACCATGCAGCCGGGACGCAGAGCAGCAGTATGAGCACCACGAGGAACAGTTGCTGACCTCCGAAGAAAGTGCGTAGAAACGACTGGGTTGGGAGCCATGGCGGAGTTAAGCGAGGGTGCCCAGGTCTTGGCATGGAGATCCAACAGGGAGGGAGTCTCGGTGAAGAGGAAAAGAGGGGGAACATTCGGCTTAAGAGAGGCGGGCGCTTTCAGCCCCGGAACCTCACCCGAGGCTGAAATCCGGGAGACGAAGCGGCCGGCAAACACCCGTGCAGCGGACGGGCAGGAGGAGATCCTTCCAGAAGTTGGCAAGCAGTGTCGCAGTCCCTGTCCGCAAAGAAACCCCATCAGGCCCTGTCTGATGCTTGATCGCCTGTGTCCTATCAGCAAGGACGGCGAGTTCACGCCCTTCAGGCTGCCGCCGTCTCCTGGCAACCAGCTGCGCGGTGATCATGGCCCGACGCCGTCTTCCCCGGCTTGTCTTGACTCACAGCCATGCCTAGGAAGGGGCAACCTGGATGAGGCCCAAGCGAGGCAGCCAGACGTCGACAACTCTCTTGGGGGAGGAAAGGTTTCGCGTCAGACTGTGCAGGCGAAGCGCGATTTCAGGTTCCGCGATGAGGAAGCTTTCCTCCACCAAAGAGTTGAATCACAAAGAGGCGGTGCCACGATGAAGCCGCAGGGGGAGGAAGGGCAAGGGGTCGTCGCGACTGAAGAGCACGACGGCGGGGCCACGTATGGTGATGCTTCTCACGCCGATGCAGCTGAAGAGGTAGCGCACCGTGACCATCCCCCTGACGACGAGCCGGGTAGTGCGCATNGCTGCTGGTGGAGGATGACGACTCCACCAGGCACGTGGTTTCTGCGCTGCTCCGTAACTGCGGCTACCAAGGTGAGCCTGATGCCCTTGGTGCACAGTACCAGCTGCGAACATGAGCACGGTCTTCACGCCTGGGCGGAGATGCGATGTTGAACGAAGCAGCAGAGAGCAGGAGTCAGGGACACACCTGTTTTTGCTTCACGCGCACCTTTCAATTATGGTCCTATGTTAGGATCATCTTCGAAGGGGAATCTTCCTCAATTAGCAGGAAACCCAGTAAGGGGATGCACTCTCTGATTTCGACTCCACGCAAAGCCTGCTGCTTGGCGCAAGTGGATTGCTTGATGACAACCCACACTTGGCCCTGCTGCTTTTGTGCTTGTGATTGCCGACAGCCACAGAAAAATTTCTGACTAGAGATACGCTCGTGCTCGTTTCCTGTCCACCGCGTCCCCTCTCTTTCTCAGGCTTTTCATTGTTGCTGAGCCATGCGCGTCGTGGCACACCATTTTGGGCATGTCTTATCGTCTCGCTGCAGTCACTCCGGCCAGCAGTGGCCTGGAGGCATGGGCGCTTCTGGAGGCCTCGATTGCAGCACGCAAGTTGACGGTGCAGCCAAGCGCTGGCCAACGCCTTGCAGAGCAGTCGCAGCACCACCTGCAGACTCAGCAGGAGCAGCAGCAAGAGCAGCANTGGTACAAAACTCGGTCCTGGCTCTTCGAAAAATAGAAACAGAAAACACCTTTGCAAAAACACTTGCAAATAATTTCGGTAATACGGTAGCGGGTTGGACGGAATCCTTGGCGAAATGGGCCAAAACTGTCGTTTTTGAGGATCTTCGACCCTCAAGCCATCCCGTCCAACCGCTCAGCGGCAGGGACCTCGCTCGATCCATGTGGCGCCGGTTGTACGCTACATATGCACGATGTTGGATGAATTTTAAACCCGTTATAGGCGGTATGTCGATTCACCTGCTTTGATGAAGAGCGGCAATGCCATGTCGACAATGTACCTGCAATCTTAATGATACGGCACAGTTGCCATTTTGTGGCGTAAAGTCGGCAATAGCTTGACATCTGAGGTGGCCCAAAAAAACCCTGGCTCAATGTAATTTCTACAAAAAATAATCTTTCATTGTGCAATGGTGTCGCTTGCCTTGAATGTCGTGAAGCTCACATATGTCTTCATGGTACAATGTCATGTGCCCATAATCAATCTGCGTGTGAAGAGACACACAAGACACATGCCCGTCTGCCCTTGTGCACTCTATATGAAACTCATGATTGCACAGAAGGAGGATGTTTCAAACAACTTGGCTCATCCTTTATGTTTGAAATTTCTGTCTTGAAGGCATAAATTTTAGACATGTGGAACGAATTGTGGGTTGGAGCTAATTTACGTTTATAACACGATTAAGTTGCAAAATATACAAAAATAAACGAATTATATGGATGAAAATATTTCAACTATATCTTTGTAGAGTTTGGAAAAACGTGAGGAGCCTGAAAATCATGTCCATGAAGTCAAATTGACAAATTTTACATTTTCCGGTTCTTTTAAGAAAATTTATTCATTTTTTACTTATGTGATCCCCTACAATTGATCTGAATCTGATCGCATCAACAGATGTAGCCCCCTTCTGTCTTTGCGGATTCGATCTAAAAAACACTCGGACGAATACGGCAAGAAATGTTTGTGTCAGGTCGCGAGGAGGTAGAAAAAAGGTAGATATCGGTTCACCATGCAGCTTTCGATAACATTATTCCGTGATTCGGGCGTCTGTCCCTATTCGGTGCGGGTTTTCAGGCTTCCTGAAATCAGGAACGCCGCCGATACTGCTTCGGCCACAAGACACACGTCACACGTCACACGTCACGTGGAACTATCTTAGTTTAAATATCAGCGCCGGTTTGAGNTCGGTGATCTCTGTGACTTAACAAATTGCTCTGCTTTACAAATTGCTCGTCCTGCAGTGATGTCGACGCACGACGCCGTCGACACGGTGCTCAAGTGCCTGCAGAGGGGTGCGGCAGACTTCCTCGTGAAGCCCGTGAGGAAGAATGAGCTGAGGAATCTGTGGCAGCACGCATGGCGGGCGTCGGCGGCATCGTCGCAGAGCGTGAGTGACCCCTGCCGATGTTGCACTGTGTTTCGAGCAGAAGAGCATAGCCTTGTCAGATGTCCCCTGAGCTTGAGTTGACGGATGTGAGGGCTTTCTAGCCTTGTTACCTGTTGATGCTCAGACCACCTCTCGGAAAAAAAGTGCAAGGATAGGGAGTTGTGGTACCGTGATGGAGAATAGTGCAAGGACAGCACGGCACAGCTGGTTCCTTCCTTGAGTGGCTGGGGCTGTTTCTCAGTTCTGTTTTAAACTGTGATATTTTGCCTGAATTCTTGATGTGAGAAACAACTGATTGTTCTTGTGTCTCTGTCCATGCTGTGATCTTCGTGCAGTTGAGCGGAAGCAACACTGGCAGTGGCGGGGGCAGCGGCGAAGGAGTGGGGGGAGGAGGTGACATGGACGCGGCTGGGCCTCCAGAGGACCACTCAGGCGGGTGCAGCAACGGGAGCGACGGAGGAGGCAGCGGCAGGTTGGACGGGAGCGACAATGGGAGCGGCACCGGCGCAGCGCAAGATGCGACGGCACAGGTTAGCGTTACTGTGGTTGGCCCACCCTCACGTGCAATGTCTTTGCCTTTCCCCTTGTAACCTTTCACCTCACTGCATCTAACCAGAACATCCGTGGCCTCTTTTGGCATGCCTCACAGCAGTGAGGCGAGCCGACCAATCTAGGAAAGTCCTGTCAGGGCAAGTCTGGGTGATGCAGGGGGCGGGCAGGGGGGAGCAGGCATGTCCAGAACATGGCATCTTTTGCCACTGGAGTCTTGCTACATGGCAATGGTATTGGCTTACACTTGATGGTTTATCTTCTTACTAGCTATGGTTGCTTCAACAGCATTTCTTTGTGCTTCTATCCTGCTCCTGCGTTCTGTCTTCCTCCTTCCACCCTCACAGGCCTGCGCCAAGGTAGCTTCTCCCGCCGAGGCCCTGGATAGCGAGGAAGCGAACGCTGCCTCCCATCCCGAGGGCGATCGAGCAGGCTTTCAGGCTCCCATGCCTTCCCCTCAGGGTGCTGCTGTCGACATCGCACTCGCTCAACATTCCCAGCCCATGGAGGCTGAGGACGCACCAGCTGGTGACGAGGGACAGCCACAAGGCGATTGTCCTCCCGGTCCCACTGATGCAGCGGATGATGCTGCTGCAGATGCAGCGGATTCTGCTGCTGCTGCGGATGCAGTGGATGGTGCAGACGCAGCAGATGCTGCAGATGCAGCGGATTCAGCAAACCCCCGCCAAAACAATGTTGCCTTGATTAAACTGACCAAGCCGGAGCCAGATTGCGGAGGTGATGCGACTCCTTCAGTGCAAAGCGATGCCACGAAAATGCATCTCCCGCAAGTCAGTTCTGGAGATGGAGCGGACGAAGGGGAAGGTGATGAGGGGACTAAGATCAGTTCAGGCAAGGGCCAAGTGGAGGTAGGCACTGCAGTGGATGCGGAGAGTAAGCTCTGCTCGCACGCAGACGTACCAGCACAAGCAAAGCCTTTGTCGGAAGCTGTGGCTGGAGAGGAAGAGGAAGTCGGTGGGGCCAGGGAACCTGCTACGGAGGCAGCAGCAAGCAAGGAGGCCGCTGAAGCCGCCGCTGCAATCGGCCTTCTCCATCTCCTCTCCCAGGAGGAGGAGGAGCAGGCGCCGCCAGTCAAGGCCACTCCTGATCTTCGCCAGTGTTCCCATTCTGGGGGTCAAGAAGAGGGATTGCTACATGTCCGGAGTGCTCAGGGGCATGGTCAACACGATGCCGATTCGGATCGCACACAGCACGGTGGGAAAAGGGCACCCGGCACAATGGGCAATAGAAGAACTCATGGTCAGATTGTGAATGGGAAGGCAGAGGAGGAGGCGCACGTACCTCGATCGGAGTCTCACATGGAGCTGAGCCTGGCTCTGCCAGTGCGCCGCAGTGCAGAGGGCTGGCCTGCTGCTCACAGAGCGCTGGAACTGAGGGTTGGGGATGAGGACACTGGGGAGGGAGAGGTGGAGGATGTGGAAGAGGGAGCGGCGGCGGCGGCGGCGGCGGGCGGTGCGCAGCAGCTGGCCTCAGCGTCCTCCATGGGTGGAAAGGGAGTCTTCCATCCCAGCCACCGTGGAGAGCGTATGCACGGCGGAATCGGGGTCGGCGACAGTGCTGCGAGCCTCCTGCAAGAGGATTTGGCAGCGAAGCTGCGGCATCCGCTTCCGCTGCAGGCGTCTGGGTCGTCCGCATTCTGCAGGTGAGGGATGGCGTGCACGGCATCTCAGTTGCCGCTCGTCCCTGGTTCTAAGAAATACGGGTCAAGCACCTCGCCAAGCTTTCCCTTGTCTTTTCACAGCGTTAAGGGGTGCTTGGGTCAAGCACCCCTTTCTTCCAGGGTGCCATGGCGGTGGACCGCTTCAGACTGTGCACATTTTAGGCGTTTCGCACATTCACCGAGATGTTTGTTTCCTGTTGTCTCTGCACTGATACAGGTATTCCGCGTTGTTGCCAGGCATGGCTGCCATGGCGGCGGACCCCTTTAGACCACCCAACCACTCAGCATCGAGCCCACTCAGCCCTGTGCCAGCCACGCCATCAGCTGCGACGCCGAGGTCTGCGACGATGCCATCAGCAGCAACCCCCGCGTCCCTGGCGGCCCCTCTTTTTGACCCCATGCATTTTCTACCGAGCCATACCAAGCACCCAATCGCGTCAGATTTGGTCGGCACACAAGTCCCGCAGAGCCAATCTCAGTCGCCTTCCAAGCCAAAGCTGAGAAGGCCCACGCTGTGCTTGAGCAGTGCTGCCGCCCCACCCGTCCGCACAGCAGTGGGTGTGTGGGAATCCTGCGGCCGTCCCACTCTCGGCCCCGACGAGCGCATGCTGACCATGCTGAAAGATCCGAAGGGCAGCGACAATGGTTTCCTGTCTCGGCCTCGGACCCTCAGCGAGAGCTGCTCAGCGTCCAGCTCGACTGCCATGTCTGCGCTCACGTCGTCCCTGCNGGCAGCGGCACCATGCTGTCGCACCTCGGCCCTGCTTCGCCGGAGCCTGCTGGTGCAGCAGGCAATCGCAGCAAAGCAGCAGCAGACTGCGATCAGGATGCACCTGCTGCCAATGGCGCTCCTGCTGCTGCAGCGGAGACAGAGGATGAAGACAGCACAGACCCTAGAGGGAGAACTGGACTAGCACCTGGACTGGGCAAGCCAGGTGCTGCTGCAGTGGCAGCAGAGGGGTGCATGGCTGGCCGGACAGGCCACGGCTTCAAGCAGCAGGTCAGAGCACTCCCACCCTGGATGCCAGATAGCGTGCCACATCCCATCAACCCCACGATGCTTCCGTCGGGAGGTCCCTCGCCCCCGGGCGCTCCTCCTTTCATCGTCCCAGGGTCGTCCTACCCTCAAGGCATGCCTCTGGATTACATGCTCGGGATGCCTGGGCCCTTCCCGCACTCTGGAGCACACCCTCCTCCATTTCCTCCTCTCCCTGGCCAGCCGCACCTACCCTGGTTGCACCCGTCTGTTCTGAACCCTAGGCCCCCACTCGGGCCGTGGCTTGGGCCCATGTACTCTCCTCTGCCAGGGCTTCCCCCTTGGGCAGTCCCGCCCATGCCTGCTAAGCCAGAGCCTATCAGCCGGTCTTGCGAGGGGCCAAAGCCCAAGCAGCAGCAGCAGCAGCAGCCGCAGGAGCGTTCCCCGCAGCCTTCGCAGCTGTCAACCTCGCCAAGGGAGGGAGAGAAGCAAGCCACATTGAGGCAGGCAAATCAGCGGTCTGGAGACGGTGGCCCCAACCCAGCACCACCACTTTACTCAGAGGAGCCTCCCCTGCCTTGGCCCCGTGCGCCCCTGCCGGGTCTTGGAGGCCTTCACTGGCCACCACCGCCACAGCAGCTGTCAGCTCCAGGACGGAAAGGCGGAGGAGAGGACAAGGTTATCTGGCTTGGAGGAGGGAAGAGCAGCAGCCTCCCACCGAAGCTCACTGGGCCAAGCTTTGTGTCCAAGCCAAAGACCAAGGAAGAAGATCTGGAGTCTTTGGGTACCAGGGAAGGGCACGCTGAGAGCCGGGATCAAGGGCTTCCCTTCTCTGGAGAACCCTTGGAGAAACGAAGAGCTAGAGAGGAGGGCGATGATGTACGGTGCACCACCGTTCCTTCCACACCACAAAACCCCCTTGCCACTCCCCGCGGCCTCCCTCCTCCTGCTCCGTTTGGTACCCGTGGCCAAGGAGGCAGCCCCCTTCCTCATGGCGCCTTCAGCCCCTTCCACCCTGTTCTTGCCAACCAGAAAAAGGAGCAGAAGGAGCTGAACCGGTCTCCTGACCAAATCTGGTCATCAGGCTGTGAGCTGGACAACTCGCTGGCGAGCGAGAGTCGTCGTTGGCCGGAAAGCACGAGGGGTCTGCCTCAGGGAGAAGGGGATGAGCGAAGGGAGGCACGCCCATCTGCAAGGGGCATGGAGGCCACGGACGACAAGCCGACGCAGGGCACTGGGAGGGTGGAGGCAACGGAGTGGTGGGTAGGCACCCTCAGGGAGAGGGCTCAGCAGCAGCAGCAGAAGCACTCGCAGCAGAAGCAGCAACTGCAACTGCAGCACCAGCAGCAGCAACAAAGCCTGCTGCGACTGCAGCAGCAGCACCAGCAGCAGCTGCAGCAGCATGCTGACTCACGCACTGCACCTGGTTCAACCAAGAGGGTGAATGAGCTGCTGAGGAACGCCGTGTCTGCTGCCNGGGTGCAGTGGTGGAGATGCCCGGAGCCGAGTCAATGAACCACGACCTCTCATCACTCCCATCAGTGCAAGTCTTAGAGGAGGGCAAGGGGGAGGGGCAAGAGGGATCGGAGGAGCCAGCTGCGGGGGCAGTTGCAGTGGAGGAAGTGCTGCAGTGGCCAATGCTGCGGCAGGGGAGGAGGAAGGAGGCGAGAGCAGTTCTGAGTGTCAGAGGGAGCAGGACGATGCAGCAGGGTCTGCTGCAGCAGAAAAGGGCTCTGGCGAGGGGAGCTCCTTCGATGCAGCAGCGGCAGTGTCTGGCGTGGCATCAGCAGACAAGGACTTGCAGGCCCGTCAGGCATTGAGGGAAGCTGCTCTTGAGAAGTTCCGACAGAAGCGCAAAGAGCGGTGTTTTGAGAAGAAGGTGAGTGTCGAACGTGGGTTTGATTCAGTTTCTGCCGAACTGTTTTCGCAACTCAGCGTTCCGGTGTGCAGTTGAGTGTGATGCCAGTTGTGGTTTTCTGTTCGGTTGATGGCGAGCTCCCTCTCTTTGTGGGTGGGTTGCATCACCTCCAACGTTTCTGGCTGGATCACAAATCCATTTTAAAGACTAGTACCTTTTGCCTTTTGTGCCCTCCTTTGAGAACGTTATGAATTGATGGACGGGGTCTTGACTGAGCCACTCGGTTCCGGTTCCGCTCTTTGGCACTCCTGTGCAGGTCCGCTACCAAAGCCGAAAACGATTGGCCGAACAGCGACCACGTTTCCGTGGCCAGTTCATACGCCGCTCAACTACGGGAGACGGCGAGATGTTGGGCATGCAGTTTCAACAGGATGCATGATACATGACAGAAGGCCTTGCCAGGGCCAGGATGTAGATAGCGAAGGCGTGAGAAGAATGTAGGTGTAGCCACAGCTACAGGAATGTCCAGAACTACTTCCTGATTCATGTGAAAACCATTCACAAATGCGCAGGTAGTGAATTCAATGACGCTGCCCTTTTAGGGTAAACATTACATCTGCTCTATGATGCATCGGACAAACATCTGGGAGGGTGTGAACCGGACATGAATAAGGCTGGAGCCAACTAAATTAGCAGGAGCATGTGGTGTGAACATGGTGCATGCCTGTGATCATGCAATCAAGCGAGGAAGCAGAAAACTATTTCAGTGACGGAGGCCAGAAATATTTCTTGCATTAAACCCTTTACGGTTGCATAAGGTCAAGTGTTGCCCATTGTGGTGACGCACCAGCACATGAGGCAGGTGTGTACAGTCATGAAAGCTCTAGCCAGTGGAGACGCACGCTGTCTCGTTGGCTTCAAAGCTTTGATATGTAGGGACAAGTGTAAACTGACACAGTCTCAGAGCATAACTTTGTGTCACTGCACACGTAGTTGACACACGCAACAGGGTATGTTCACTTTAAACTGGCCCAGATAACTACAGTTTTAGCCAAACTGTGTGCACACATATGAAGAGACCACTGTTTGAACGTACGAATGCAGAATCTCAAGCCGGTTGCATGAAAAAAACGCCATTTGAACCTACGACTGCATGCATACACAAGTCCGGCATTGATTAGTGGACACACAATGCGGATACGTGCAAGTTGGGCACAAGGCTATGAGAAACTGCTAGGAAGCTTCCTAGCCTTGCTGCTGCTGACGTGGCGACACTGTCCAGTCAGCTGACGCACTAGCAAGCAGGCAGGTGCAAGTAACAGCAAGGATCAGGCTAGGGAGACGCGCAAAGTCTCATAAGCTTCAATAGCTTAGTAAATGCAGAGAGAAATGACAACTGACAGGTCCAGGGCATAAATACCTGGCGCGGCGCACGGCGGGTGTCCCACGCGGCAGTCCAAGAGCTGTCCTAAAACCGGCCCAAAACCACTGTTTTGGCCGTAACTCTGCGCACACATGTCAGAATCCTATGCCGTCTGAACCTAGACGTGCCGAATCAAAAGACGCACGCAACGACTGGTCACATGCATGCATCCATCGACTGACAGCGAGTATATAATGCAAAAACATGCAAGTGAGCCTCATGCCCAGTCCGCCGAAAGGCGCCTGCAAGACGTAGAAGGCAGAGCAAAGAGTCCCGGTGACATCTGGGGATCTGGAACAGTGGTCAATCAGCTCCAGACGGGTAGTCCGCCGCCTGTCGTCGCGCCGGTGTCACCAGGGCCGCCTGCCTCAGGGATCTGCACGAGTATGGACACGGCCGAGTGGTCACAGTAAACTGTACAGGAACGACACAAAGCACAACACTCCCCCATGACCCGATGGTACGCATGTCCATACGCGTGCAGCACTGGTACAACAATTTAGTGAGTGACACAGACAGATGAGACGACAACGTACATCCCACACTCAACCACTGTCACGCACGGGGCGAAGCCCAACAGAACGAATGGCCACCAGGAACTTTCCGCGTGCAAGTGCCTTCGTCAAGAAATCAGCTCGCTGCAAGTCAGTGCCAACCCACATGA